>JAGWEN010000187.1:43326-175834 GCA_018703685.1 Orius laevigatus | reverse complement strand
AAGGAAGCACAAGGCTGTGTGCCTCCAAGGTTTCTTGGCCTAGCTAAAAATTTTAGTAGTGAAATCAGCGAGCACCTAACCAACCCCTGCCACGGTCCCACGAGAGCTAAGGATCTCTTGATTCCAATACCTGGAGTAACCGGATTTCATTTAGAAGGTAGCCCAATAAAAACAATCAAAGATAAAATCGCAATAACGAAATCCAATAGAAACTAATCCCCGAACCGTATAATGCGCTGTCAAAACTTTGTTCCGGAGAATCGATTTTCACTTTTGGGCTCGGGCGTTTCTAATTAAGTCCCATATCGTAAAAGACTTCGAACCCGTTGTATAAACGATTTCCTCGAGGCGAAACACACTTAATTTGTTTTTGCGAATCCAATACGTTTTTTTTCCCCCTTCACTCCCAGATAGCCGGGAAACCGATAAGGAAAAAAGAAGACCCACAACACACCCACTTTCCAAGTTTGCCCGGAAACCATTCAAGTTTCAAAGAAGTACAGCTAATTTTAGTTTATAAACATCGATTGTTTGATACTTTCGATGAAAGTTTCAGCGTATTTTCAACCGCATTATCAAGACTCTGCATTAAGACATTCAATTTAAGTGTGAAATCACCATAAAGAAAATGGGTTGAAAATTCCAATATACAAACCCCAGTGCAGTGGCTTTCAAACCTTCTTTTTTTAAAGCCTCTTCTTCTTTTTAATTACGTCACCGCCATTAAGGATAATGCGGCTCGTTTAGACGGAGCGAGGCGAGAACGGCGGGGATGGAGAAAAGAGAGAAAAGTCAACCGGGGATGAGGGGGGGGGGGTAGTTCACGGGCCATTACCCAAGCCTCTGGAATTAGGATGGGGTAAATATTAAAACTTAAGTGCTACCCCCCGAAACTCGACTGCAGATTCGCCGCGAGGAACAAAGCCACCGTTTTGGCACCGCTTCAACCTTTAATGCCAACGCTGACAACGTCGATAATTCTCCGATCAACAAAGAAATATTTAAATCCCCTTCCAAACCTCAATTCGCCATACAGGTCAGACAAAAATTTTAATCCTGGGATGGAAAGGGACGAAAACTTCAAGTTCAACCAAATTAACATAATCTTCGTATCGAAAAAAGGCCTTTTCCTATCAAAGAAGGGCCTTTATAAACCGTTATCATTGTCATCTTATCACAGATTATCATATTATCACGAGTTTATCAGTGCGATCCCCTAGCATGTACCTTTGAGGGTGAACCGTTGGAATGCGACACTGGATGGACTTCCTCCATTATGTACTACTAATTCCTGCATTAAAATGCTTATTTTCCGATGAAATATGTTCCTTAAGACATTATAGCCTTTAACCTATAAAACGGCCATTTTAATAGATTTATGTTTGAGGAGAGAAATATGTGTTGGGTAAAAGAGGGTTTTGCGACGGGGGTGACGTCTCTATCCTTCGCTCTTTCTCTCTTCACTACTTAAGGGTTGTTTGCCCTCACAAAGCCCCCTTTGAGCATCAATTAAGTAAATGAGGTGAACCGACCTATCCTTTCTACCCCGAACCCAAACTCAACCCCCTTTTTCACTTTCAGTTCTCTCCCGACACTCCCTATCATCACATCTTGTCATGGTTTGACATCCACGCTTATCGGCCCTTTTGTAAGTTTACCCGATAATCCCTGTAATTGTCGACAAAAAATTAATTGAACTTTTTTGTTTGTTTTAGGTAAGTGGGACATTACGTGAAAACAACGCCAACCGGTGTTGTTCATAAATGGGTATGTAACGTCTTCAAATTAATAAAAATTGCGTATAAAATGCATCATCTTGGAAAAAACATCGTCCTCGATGTTGGACATCCACCAAATATCGTGGCCAGTTTAAATCGGTGATGTAACGATTTCTAAATTAGAAATTCTGTGTCAACCCTGAATAAAACGTTATTCTTTGTTTCCGACTTTTTCTTCAGATTTTTTTCTCCAATGCATTATGTTAATTTTTTCATAAATATTAAATCTTGCAAATCTCCATGACAATGGTGACCTCGATGGTTTTCCGCATTGGAAGAAGATTGAATCGAACCTTTCATCTGCCAAGATAAACGATTTTTAGAGCCACCTAGTGGCTAAAAACTCTTAACGTTTTCCCGCTGCAACTTTCTGAACAACTTTCCCCCTCATTTTTCCGTTCTGTCCTCGTTACTAGGACCAGAATCCTCCCTAAAATGTAATCCTTACCAGAAGGGTTGATTAATGGATCAAATTATCCAGGAACTAGAGTTCCATTTATTATTTAATCCCCTCCGACTCATCTAAAGCAATCTCGGCAAAATCTTATAACTCTCGGGAATTAATTTTTCTTTTAAAAAGTGTTATTAGGTTGGCAAAAGTTTATTTTTTAATAAAGTATTCAGACCTAAAATCGCTAAACTTGAGCATCTTTTTAAAAATGCAAAAAATAAAGTCGTATATTTGCATAAAGGGTACATTTAGGATCTCAGTTTTGAATTCATGCGATGTAAAAATGTGTGGAAAATTTTTTTTTGTACTTATTTCGTTGAGTTTCCACGTTTTCCACCGTAAAAATCGAGGCCGCGATGCGATCGTTATTCATGACAGGGATGCAGACAAAAGGGGGCCCCACTGGAAGGGGCATTAATGCTCCTGCAAACGTTCCGGTCATGATTTATGACGACATCACTACTCGGTGACAAATGCCCCTTTCTACCATTAACTCCACGGCAAAAAAAAAGAAGAAAAAAAAATTAATTTATGTAAAATTGGGTCAATTTTTATCAGATTTTCGTCTCCACACGATTGGTGCTACAAGTAGAGCTACTTGTGACTAACCTATACATGATGCTTCACTGCCAATCTTGCTGATAAGAACTCGAAATTAATCGGAAAAGGGTAATAACTCGTAGAAGAAAGCTTAACATCAAGCTTCATTGGTGTTAACTCGCAGAAAAAGGCTTGAAACGAACTTCAATGCAATAATATCGTAGACAAGAATTAGAAATCAGGCTAGAAATGCAAGGAGGCTTATCAGATATCGTCATGCTTCAGCGGTTGTTTGTAGAAAAAGGCTTGAAACCAAGCTTCAATGATATTATTTCTAGATAAAAACTCGAAATCAGCCTAAAAATGCTCTAAACTCGTAGAAGAAGGCAATCAAGAGTTAATGGTATTAACACATTGAAAAAGACTTAACATCGAGGGTCAATGGTGTTAACTCGTAGAAAAAGGCTTTAAACCAAGCGTCAGTGCCATTATTTCGTAGATAGGAACTCGAAATCAGCCTAAAAATGCTAAAAACTTGTCGAAGAAGGCTTAACATCAAAGGTCAAGGCGTTAACTCGTAGAAAAAGGCTGCAAGCTTAATTTGTTTACAAAATTCTAACGCTGGGCTCATTTAATGCTCATTTGATGAAATCTAGAATCTCTTCGGGGGCTTTTCTCTGGTAAACAGAACGCAAAAGGGGCGAAAATCCCGGAGCGAATCTTTTGGTCAACAATGAAATCTTTTCCGGCAACTCAATTTCCCTTTTAACGTTTTCGACCTCCCCTGGACGCGTTGATAGTCTCCTCCCGTGATTTATACTCGCAATTAGTTGTTAAAAGTAATTTTTCACCGGTTTATAGCCTTTCGCGACCATTAATCACCTACTTGTTGCTCCGTCTTAATTAACCCGCTCGAAAATAAATTGTCGCAAAAATGGTGCGTTTGGAAATTTTTCAATTTTCTAGTTTGGAGAATTTGGGAAAAGGATTTCTCGGTTCATTAGTTGTAACGAAATTGAAATCTGCATAGCGAGAAGGGGGATGAGCCCATTTTATCGGACAAGGCAAAGCCCCTAAACCGATTATCCAATTAAAAAGATAGAAGGACAAAGGAGATCCAATATCGTTTCATGATTACGTTGAGATTTTATTAGAAAAAAAATTGACTTTTTATGCTCCATCTGATAATTTATTAGTCGAATATTCATTATAGTCCGTGCATATTGTTATCGAGAGGGGTTCGAATTATGAGCGACTAATTATCATTAATACCTACTTCACTAAAGGGGAATGCCGGCTCAATTAATTGAGCGAAATCGAATTTATGGAATGGAACGTCCTTTCCGATTAATTAAACGCTCATCTTCTTTACCTCTTCACCGTCATTTGCTTTTTTTATTCGCCCGAGAATGGACTCGCCCGATTTTGAGCTTTGAGCCGAGTTTTCCCACATTTTCATCCTGATATTTGCCCCGAGTAAGGCCCATAAATTAAAAATTAACTAGGAAAACGTGAATTGATCCCATTTTTATGTGAACCTTATAAAGGGGAAAAGCGTGGGTAAAATTTTCCATTAAAAACGGTCATCTCATGCATAACTCACAAGTCCACTTCACTTAAAAGACGAGAACCGCTAAACGTTCAAAAAGGGTTTTTTTATTAAAAACAAACACGCTCGTTTTAACCGTAATAAGATGAAAAATTAACGAACAAAATATTCGGTCTTAGTTTCTTATAGGCGACCTTTTACTCGAAAAGATGCTAGGATTGCTTCAGAGCACGAAATGCTAATGGATTCTTTGGTACACGCAGCCACGTAAATCATCCTTTTCTGTTTAACCCTATAATAGATTCGCGAAAATAATGGATTGTAGAACTTTTGGAAAACCATTGGACTTTTAACTTTTGAAGTCGATTTCAAATTAAAAGGGAGGGCCCAGGAGGGTAAGGGGAGGTGATGAATAATTCCACTATCATATTAGTCCAGTCAAACTAAGCCTGGGAATGGAAAAAAAAAAAGGTATTTTGTTTCTCTACGGAAATGTATAGGGGTCCCCTGATTAACCAAAAAAAGTCCATAACCGAAACCCGTGCGCTTTGGACGCTAGAGCGTTTTTACAGCGATTTTTTTCGTTTTTTTTCCTAATATCTCGAAAACCGTAGATCGTAGGCGAAAAGATTTTTAGTACAAAATTAAAGATAATTAAATTTCCTATAATTTTGAGCTGATACGATTTTTTGTAGGACCAAACGTGTCGGAGCTACGAGGTTGCAAAAAAACCATGGCTTTCTATTTTGACCTCTGAAGGACAGAAGACGTCATCTAATCAAAAAAGTGGACTTAATAAAAGTTGTAGAGAATTTAATTACCTTTAAGAAACATCCCTAAAAAAAAATTAACGGTCAAAAGTCGGTGGTGAGGGGAAATTTTAAAAAATTTCATTCAAATTTCAAAAAATTGTACCATACGTATCTCAGCTACGAGGCGACAGGTCCTTTTGGAGTAAAAAATGTATTTTTTGAAATTTACCCCCACCCCTACCTGTTGATTTTTAATGTAAATTGAATTCTCTACAACGTTTACTTAGCATGCTTTTTTGATTAAAAAACGCCTTCCATGATTTTTTCCGACTTTTCTGAAATCTGACTTTTTTTCATAGGAAAAACTCGAAAATCCCGCTTTTTTTGTCACCTCGTAGCTCAGAAACGTTTGGTCCTACAAAAAATATTTGTAAATCAAATTTGTAGCAAATTTTATAAACCCTAATTTTGTTTTTATTCATTTTTTTGAAATTTCAATTTTTGAATGACAAATTTTTTTTTGAAATTTTATGAAATTTCCCCTCACTCCCGACTTTTGACCGTTAATTTTTTTTAGGGATGTTTCTTAAAGGTAATTAAATTCTCTACAACTTTTATTAAGTACACTTTTTTGATTAGATGACGTCCTTTAGAGGCCAAAATAGAAAACCCCGGTTTTTTGCGACCTCGTATCTCAGAAACTTTTGGTCCTACGAAAAAATCATATTAGTTCAAAATTATAGAAAATTTAATAATCTTTAATTTTGTACTAAAAATTATGTCGCCTACTATTTACGGTTTTCGAGATATTAGGAAAAAAACGAAAAAAATCACCTTAAAAACGCTCCTGACGCCAAAGCGCACGGGTTTCGGTTGTGGACTTTTTTTGGTTAATCATGGGACTCTACACATTTCCGTAGAGGAACAAAATACCTTATTTTTTTCTTTTATTTGGCCTTTTCGGGCTTAGTTTGACTGGACTATATCCCTGAGATCTCATTTGGTGTTATAGTCGCTCTATTTTATATAATTCCAACTGTCTTTATGCTTTTCTTGAATATTAAAAGAATAGACTTACTTTCCAACAACGTTCCTCTTCTACATTTTCCTCCGGGATTGCTTATTCAATTTTTAAACGACGCATTCTGAACGGACTGATAAGGAACTCGTCCGTTAATAAACTATTCAGAGTTTAGGCGTTTTCTTCGGCGTTTTCATGCAAAAATGATTTTAACCAGAATAAATAGTGTGTTGGGTTGGATGTGGGGAGTGGAGTATACGATGAAATTCGCCTCCCTTGGGTTAAAACGTTGCTCAGATATCGATTCAAACTGATCGTAACAAGTGGTTGGTGACCCACTTTTCTTTGCTTTTTATTTACATGAAACTTAATTTTTCTTCTTATCTTCCTTTATAGAAAAAACTAATTATTAATAGATTTTCTTTACATTTTATGTTATAATGTTGTGGGTCAGCTCTTTTTCTCTCGAATCATGTTCACAACAATATTTTAAACCTTTTCATTTACTCTTTTTAGGCTTTTAAAACCTTTTTTTGATTTAAAAAAGATCATTTTTTTAGTCTCTAGGACGAAAAAGGACTTGGAAAAGGCGAATAAATTTTTCGTTTTTTCGCCAATTATCTCGAAAACCGTTGGTCGTAGGAGAAAAAATATTAAGCACAAAATTGAAGTTTATTAAGTTTTCTAAAATTTTCAACTAAACAAATTTTTTGTAGGACAAAACTTATGTGAGCTACAAGGCGACAAAAAAAAAAAAAAAAAAAAAAAAAAAAAAAAAAAAAAAAGGATTTTAAATTTTGATCTCTAAAGGAGGGAAGACTTCATCTAATCTAATAACCCTTACACATTCCCGCTACGGAATGGTGATGGTTGAAACGATTTTTCGTTCAGATTTCGTCGGTTGCGGTACTTAATTCTCGCTTTATTTTCTTTTGGAATAATAAGCGAGAAAAAGGGATAATTCTAGGTTGTAAAAGACAGGTCGTATTCAAAACTTGGATTAATGACTTTTCCATGGCGGGGGAAGGCTTTCTAACAAACGGTTATTGCCCAGATCCGGTAAAGAGCCACCAAACTGGCTCTGAATCCGAATTTTTGACGCCCTCACTTAATGGCCCGAGCGAAAATTACTGCTTTTTAACTCCGCCACATATTTTGCAGAACTTTTTTTTCCCCCTGTTGTTTTTTCCCCGCTGATTTATTAATCTCGCTTTACGGAATGTGTGCCAGAATGGAGTATTGTTGCGTAGGACAGTACAGGGGCTCTCCCCGGCGAGTTTGAGACAGAGTTTGACACTATCTGCATGATGGGTTTGACATACTTATCTACTTTCCTCTATTCGAAACATCCCTCGCATCTACATTAATTCTGCGATTTAAAAAAAAAATTTTCCTCCATATTTCTTTCCCATTTTCATGAGCTTGAGAAAAGCCTAGAATGTTTTATTCAGCACTTCTTTTATCCAACGCATTGAAAATGTCTACCGTATTCTTCCTATGTGATAATTTCGAGTCAAAAAAATACAAATTTTTTGTGTGCTCAATGCCTTTCTGATTTCCATTCTAATTTATGCAAATGTTAAGTAAATAGTGTTCATAATAAGGCGATTTAGCACGTTTTTAATTTGTTTTTCTCTTTTAAGTATCGACGTTTCAATTGGTTCAAATTCTCATTTTTATGATCGAATTCTAAAGGAAGCTTTGATGTCAGTTCATTTTACCAACAGAGGGGGGTTTTTTAAAAAATAACTCGAAAACTAGGCACCTTAGCGAAATAATGACTTAATTCAAATTTAAAGCTCGTAAAATCTGCTACAAAAAAGATTTAGTAGTTTTACTCGCTAGGAACTATAGTGTTGTAGATATAGAAGGGCAAAGTCCGTCTGAGAAAATCAGATTTTGTCACAAAATTTTGGTTTTCATTTTTTGTGGCCGTTACAATCATTACGTATTTTCTTGTCAAAAAGGGTCAAAATCTGGCTGAAAATGGTATTTTCTTGTCAAAAAGAGTCAAAATCTGGCTGAAAAAGGTCTTTCCTTGTCCAAAAGAGTCAAAATCAGGCTGGTCTTAAAATCCTGAAAAAGGTCTTTCCTTGTCCAAAAGAGTCAAAATCAGGCTGAAAAACATCTTTTCTTGTCAAAAAGGGTTAAAATCTGGCTGAAAATGGTATTTTCTTGTCAAAAAGAGTCAAAATCTGGCTGAAAAAGGTCTTTCCTTGTCCAAAAGAGTCAAAATCAGGCTGAAAAGGGGTTTTTCAAACGAGGTTCAACATCGGACCCAGAAGAGTCTTCTTTTGTCAAAAAGTGTCAAAAGTTGGACAAAAAGTGTCTTTTCTTGTCAAAAAGGGTCAAATTCTGGCTGAAAATGGTATTTTCTTGTCAAAAAGAGTCAAAATCTGGCTGAAAAAGGTCTTTCCTTGTCCAAAAGAGTCAAAATCAGGCTGAAAAACATCTTTTCTTGTCAAAAAGAATCAATATCTGGCTGAAAAGGGGTTTTTCAAACGAGGTTCAACATCGGACCCAGAAGGGTCTTCTTTTGTCAAAAAGTGTCAAAAGTTGGACGAAAAGTGTCTTTTCTTGTCAAAAAGGGTCAAAATCTGGATTAAAATGGTATTTTCCAGTCTGAAAAGTTTCAAAATCAGGCAAAAAAGGGTCTTCCTTGTCAACAAAGGCCAAAAGTTGACTGAAAAGGGTATTTTCTTGGTTGAAAAAGGTTCAAAATCGGGCGGAAAGGGATCATTCCTTGTTAAAAAGTTTCAAAATCAGTATGAAAAGTGTCTTTTCTTGTAAAATTTGTCAAAATCTGGCTTAAATGTGTCTTTTACTTGTCAAAAAGGGTCAAAATCATGCTGAAAAGGTTCTTCATTATCAAAAAATACACGAAATATCTCCAAAATGGCACGCAGGGTTGGATTCAAGGCTTGTTTTCACTTTTTTTTTTTTTTTTTAATAAAATTGGGCTCATTTTCAAGTGATTTAGACCACTATTCAAGTCAGTTGGACCTCATAACTTGTGTTTTGGACCTTCTAAACTGGTTTGGACCCCTTTAAGCCTGGTTTTCACAACTTTTTACGTAGTTTAGACCGTTTAGCCCAATTTGCTACAAATCGACCATTTTTATTTGAAATCTTACTTTTT
Organism: Orius laevigatus; assembly: GCA_018703685.1. NCBI lineage: Eukaryota > Metazoa > Arthropoda > Insecta > Hemiptera > Anthocoridae > Orius > Orius laevigatus. The sequence continues at coordinate 166,604 of JAGWEN010000187.1, read as the reverse complement.
ATATTTGCAACCATTTCCTAAAAAGACTGTCACAATCCTTCTATTTTTAGACATTCATAGCCTGAATCAACTCAAAAATCACGATTCAATGGGATTGTCTCTCGTCATAGAATTTTAAGAAATTAGCTTCAAGAGAAAAATGTTCTATTCTTATTTCGATGCCTTTTGTTGATTTCATAAAATTGGTTTTTGGCTTCTTGATTCCTTTTGTCGGCGACAAAGGGTCTCATACCGCTAAGCCCCTATCTTATCGAAAGCCTTCTCTTATTTTCTCATCGATTTTCGCATGACCATAAAAACATAAAAGCCCTCATTAACTCAAATTACACTCTTAATTACCCGAAGAATTCGCCTCCCCACCCGTCTTTGTTAAATATCAATTAATCTCCATAGAATACATTCTAAATGAAAACGGATCTGTCTCGAGTTTTAATGAGTTTCTAGAAACAGAGCTGGGCTTATAAAATACATTTTACAACGCTTTTTGAAGAAAAACTTTTTTTTTTTTTTTTTTTTTTTTTTTTTTTTTTTTTTGTCGTAAAACGTTCACTTTTTAAACGAAGGCTTTTCTCGAAGCCATTTCTCAAACGAGCCACCTTAAAATTCAGGTTAATTGCTCGCGATAAACAAATAATTGGGTGTAAAAGGGTATTATCACGCGAACCATTTTTTTTTTCTTTTATAGTTTGAAAGATTACAGAATTAAATTCATAACTGAACAGTTTTCACACTTAGCTACTGAAAACAAAATTTTCAATTAAAAAAAAATTATCTGGCTTCGTAGCCAAGCGGATTTAGGCATGTGACCCATTCCTCAGGAGGCTCAAGGTCACGGAGTCAGGCTTGTACAGTATAAGCGGCCAACGGTTCGCCCCGGTGGCCCCTTCTAGATATAGACTTCATTATTATCTTTGAATTTCTTTGTGTATTCAATTATTGTTGCTTCATTATTGTTGGTTCATACGGTTCTGAAGCTGTTTGAAACCCGTAGGATTTATTTAATCGGATTTAACGTCCTTACCGATTTTCACTGACAATTTCCCTTCTAGGAACCTTTGTCCCTTGGTATTTAAACCAGATTCAAATTATGTCCCTATTTCCAGGCCGGGGAACCTCCTTTGTCGAATTATCTCTCCGGAGGCTCTTTTACCTTTAACAGGAAAACCGCCTTTCGACAAAGTGATCGTTCAGTCTGAAAATTTTACGGTTATAACTCTTTTTTATTGTTGTTCCTATTAGAAAAATAAAGCTCCCAATCGGTTTGTCTTTGAATCCATGGCCACTGCAAGATTGTTCAAATTCAAAATGTTTTTTGGTTCCAAGCTATTTGTCCGAAAGAGGCCAGTTTTTGCTCATTTGAAGGCCATGTAGACATCATTTTGCGTTAAAATACGTTCAAAACATTACTGGCCTCTCTCAGGGGAGCGTTCTAGAACCCCTACTTTTCATTCTGTATATGAATGTATAAGCGTTAAAGATATTACAGAGATTCCTATTAAATGCATAAGTTTTAATTCTTCTTCGCCCTCATTTTTGTAATAAAAGCGGTTCGGACGACTTTCATTCTGCATAAAATACCTTTACGTTAAGCCAAGGTCACCAATAGCTTAAGACCCCAAGCCAAAAGATTCAGTTTATACTGTAATTACCGATTTCGCAGGTAATCCTTCTCTAAAGAGCTCCCACGCCAATAACTTCCTTATAATGGAAGTTAAAACTCGATTATCGACGGCATTAGTGTAATAGCATGGAAAGAATGGAACAAAAGGGCCACGATTCTTACATCGGCTGTAAATCCTGAATGATTTATCAGGCGACTTCCTTTCTAGCACGCCATCTGGGTCAAGCAACAAGCGATGGGTGGCTCGGAGACAAAATAGCATCAAGTCTAACTGCGCCAGACACGAAACCCATCTATTTCTAATTAATTATTAAATAAAAAGTTTAAAAAAAAGATCGAATATATGCAAATAATGGTCGCTGATAAAACTGTTTTAAAAATTGGGTTGCGTGCCCCTTGCCAAAGGGGTAGATAGGTCGCAACGAGGGCGCTCTGGGTTGTATAACTCAGCCGTTATCGCACCCCGACGCGCACTCCCACTTAGCCAGTAGCCATTAAACTTTATATTTTTTTTCCCTCCCTCCCTGCAGTATTCGAAGTGTGTAATGAGCGTTGTAGGTACTAAAAAAAGAGTTTTTAACTTAAAACAGGACGTTCTACCCTTAAAAGCGCTTTCTTTTTATCTTGGAACGAAATAAAAAGAAAGATTGGTTGAACTTTTGGCAAAGATTCCATTTGTTAGGTCAGCCATAAGAATTATAATGCTTTTATTTATATAATGGAACTAAAAAGGTCCAATTTTAAGCTCGGTCCGGCTCCAAAATCTTGACTTAAGCCTTTTCTTATTGAAATTCACTTCAGAAGATAAACTCCGAGGCTATTTTGAAGGGGAACAAAATATTTACTTGAGAAAGAAAAAGAGGCGTCGTAAATGGTGAAAGACGGCGGAATGAGGGACAAGGTCGGTCAAAAACTCACAACTACTTATCGGAACAGAACTAATTCTGTCCCTAAGGATTGTTTATTACGTCGAGGTGTTCGACTAAAGATACCCCACATAGAATACCGTAAACTTGGCACGGATCCACTTTTCTGAGCGATAATAAGTCTAAAAAGCTAAGAACATCGGTTACCTGGATTCAGTTATCCGCCCTTTTTAAAAGCGATCCCCTCTTTGCGGCCGCTAATCGATAACCGGCTACGATTCTCCAAATGTTAAATGGTCATACTGATCCAGCTGAAGGGAATTATGAGGATAAGTTCCTTTGTTAAAGAAAACGCCAGAAGGGAAAAAACTCGCGTGCGATTTGGATCGAGGGCAACGTCAGCATAACTCAAAGGTTATCGCCTGCTATTTGTCGCTTTAGTTGCCATGGGTAGGGTGGTGTGAGACGTTGTAAAATAATAATAAAATGGAGAGTTCTGGAAAATTAAAGCGTGAGTTCAATTTTTAAGTCTCACGTCAACCTAAAAATTGCTCAGTTCGCTATTATCGATGGCGGGAAGCGACTGGGCGAATGATGCGTTTGGTCAAGTTTCTCCAGTTGAAAACTTAGTTTTGGCCGGTCTAAGCATCGGAATAAGACCTCTATGGGGTGAGAACTCCTTTACGTTTTAATTCAATGCTCTTTTCTGCTTTCAGACGTGCCTTTTCCCCCTTCGCACAAACTTACGGCGAGCGAGGTTTTCGAAGGGAGAAGCGGGCGGCCGCGACCGGATGTCCTCAAGCAACACTTTATGGCCGAAGGGCGGATAGACGAAGCGGCCGCCCTTAGGATAATCAACGAAGGAGCGGCCTTACTTAGGTCAGAAAAGACTATGATAGACATCGAGGCACCCGTCACAGGTAAGAAACCTATTTTACTCTTCAAATTATCCCCTTGAATTAAAGATCAACTTCTTAGTGCGGAAGAACGTTTCTTAATTAACTAATTAAAATGAACGGTTTAAGTAAGTTAGGCCTTTAACTAAACTAGAAACTCCCATGAGATCCGGGTACATTAAAATGAAACCCCTTCCTCCCCCTCATAATGCAAATTATAAACACTAACTTGGAAATTTCGTAAAGTTTTAACGAAAAGACAGAAACATTTTTGCCTCTTATAAAATGAATGTTGAATGAGTATCTCTTTGTTTTTCTTTTGGCACGAGAATCGATCTCAATGCTGTTAGCCTTAAACTTTAAGCCGTTCCCCTTGTAACTGTTCTCGCTGATCATTAACGTCATCTTCACTCTTTGTGATCCTACGGTTGTAGTCAAAGAACTCGTGGGGCTTCTAGATAGTGAGAGCATTCTCGGCTACTGTATCCGGGGTTGGTGGCTACGGGGTAGCGAGTGAGGCTCTCATTATGAAGGTCACGGGTTCGATCCTACCGACTGGCCCTGTGGCTCTATTCCTTCCTAAGGTACCACGCTACTATCACTACTACACTGATATCACTGACCCATTGATGGCACCCGTTAGGAGCAAAACCCTTCTAAGGTAGCAGTGCGTGATCTCCGTTTATTGTTCCACTGCTACCTTCCACTGACCTTATAGACATGCACTATTTGATCATTTACACTCTTTTCGATCCTCTCCAGTCCTTTTTCCAGCTTTGACGTTTGCTCCTCTGTAATTCAAAATTGCTATTTCTCAAGCCGAATTGACTGCCAATCCTTAAAAAATATTATTATTGCTTTTATATCGAGTTATTCTTCCGAAATTGCTTTCCACCCCCTTCGTTTTTTTTAAATTAGTGCACCCAACAGGTCTCGTTAACGAGGCGAACAAGTGGGTTTTGTAGTTTTAACCCCTGAAAAGCCTTTTTTGGAAGGGTTGATAAGAAAATGGGGTTCACGACCTCCTCTCGCGGTTGGCAATGGATCAGCCGGACGAAACCTAGCGTGACCGCTTTTCACTCATCTAAACGTTTTCCCTACTCGACAAAAAACAAGACATACAGGGTGCTTCTTGTAGAAACTCAATTTTTGTTATTGAGGATTTTTTTTATTAGAAGTTTAAAGGATTTTAAGACCGCCTATACCAGGTCGAATTACAGGGTTAAAAGCGCTCCTAGTATAAACAAAGAGGTAATTCCGGCTACGTTTGGGTCAAAAGTTGGGAGGGAAACGGGTCGAGTGGGGGTTTATTTATCTGGTGTGAAAATCGCCTCGCAGACCTTGATAGAAACACGTAGGTGTCGAGGCTGCGTGAAGCTTCTTCCGTGTAAAAATAGTTCGCGAAGGGTCTGTGCTGTCTCGACCCTTCTCCCACCGCTCTAATAATAAAAAACCACTCAACTAATCCACGTTTAATAAAATCCTTCAGCATCGTCATTTTCCTCTTGCGCTTTCGAACAATGGCGCTTCTTAACAAAAGGCGTTTTCCTTTAGGACTTGGTGAAAAGCAACGTTTCTTCTTCGTAGGCTCTTATTTACGGCGAGACACGTACACGAGACCCCTTTGCATGCAAATAAGAGTCCTTCTCTTGAATATTAATCGGATGTTGCTACAAAATCATATAGGAACCGTTCCGTTTTATAAGATTCACAAAAATTATATCTCGATCGCTTCCAATTCGATGGGAAAGCCTAAAAAATAATTTCCCTCATTAATATTAAAATCACGTCAAAAATATCGCGCCCGGTTTACTGCGTCTGTCACGACTAAAACGCATGAATTATGCAGCACTTATTTCCGCCATTTTTTTCTTCTTCAATATTCATGCCTGTCAACATTGAATTTGAATGTCATCTTTTACTTCGTGTTTTTACAGGACTTATGATTTCAGCAATGAGCCTGTTTCAGCCATTGTTTCACCTACTGCAACCAATATCAAGTTTTGCTTGGTAGGTAGTCCAGGCACCCAAGGTTTGACTTCTCGAATTTAGACCACTTGATGTCCCTTTAACGTCAAATTTGCGTTGATCGGCAAGAAAAAGAGATTTGCTCTTAATTTCAGTCTTTTTTATATAATTGCCAATTTCCATGCTGAGGATAATCGCGCCCCATTAGGAAAGGAGCTATCATTAACCAAGATTAACATTTCCCGGCGAGTCGTGCACTCTTCTCTCCCTAGTTTGAGGGGGACCACCCTACGCAATCAAACGCTAATCAAGCTTGTTTAACACCTTCGACCCCCCTTTAATTCACTTACCTACTCAAAGATTGTCGTACGAGTATCTAGTTTGCGTATAATCACTTCAAAAACAGTTATTATCATGTCCTTGATCATTGGCTAATGAATCAAGCAACTGTTTCGTTAGTTCTTATAAATCGTCACCAGATCGCATCGAGGTCGTGCCCATTTTCAGTGAGCTACTCTACAGCTAAAGATGATCAATCTTCTTTTTCCTTAATTCATGTAAAACACCACTAGATCGCTCTGAAATCGCAGTCGTACCCCTTCTCAACGAGCTACTCCCCTCTTACAAGTTTCTCTTCCCTTAATTCATGTAAATAGCCACTAGACTGCACTAAAATCGCGATCGTACCCCTTCCCAACGAGCTACCCCACTATAAGCTAAAGATAATGTTTTTTTTTTCTATTGTAAATCGCCTCTAGATCGCTCTGAATTCTCTGAAATCTCAATTCTGGCAAAACAAAGAAACTACCTAGTTTCCATCCCTCCATTAGTTTTTACAATTCGCGCAATCCTTCATTATATTTTTACGTCGGAAAAGCATGAAAAGCTGACGGCGATAAAACTAACCGCATTGCGCGAACGCCCTTAAAAATTACGATATAAATATGGGATTTTACGACTTCCGTTATTACTTTCCGTTTTACAGCTTCCCTTCCAATGTGGAAAAGGTTATTTTCTTTCCTCCATATTAAAAACACAATCTTTTGTTGTAAATTTTTTTCCCTTGGTACTTCCTTAGAAAGCACCATTAATTTTCGTTTTTTTAAGGGTTCTAATGGAGTTTTTAACTACTCATCCTTTAATCTATTTTTAATCGATTTACTCCCCCCTTTTTTTATTAAAAAGATGAAAAATCTTGTTAACAATTTGTTGTATGAACCCTTCTCAAGCTACATTAAAAAGCCCGTCATTCACTCATGACGTTTGAGAAGCGAACAATACCCACAATCAATCTTAAATCCTTACATCTTTCGATCGATACTTTCGTCTCAATTTTGCACCTTTTTCCTTCAAAAATCGTGGTTGGCAATAAAATCATAAAAATTCGTGATCACCGGAAGTTTATTAATCTAAAGGACTTAAGGGGGATCCGACATCAAAATTCTACCAAGTGTGCGAGAGAGAAGGAAGATGCCCAAAAGTAGTTTCCTCGTTTTGGGCACTAAAAATGGTCGGAAATTTTTTTTTAAAAAACGTGTTCTCATTCTTTTGGAAAACTACGTGCTGTTTAGGGGGCAGTTTTTCCGGAAAAATTTTCCTCGGGAAAACAGAAAATGCAATTTTCCACCAAAACAGAAATTTTGAAAAAACAGGTAGTCATCTTGTAGGTTTTGACGAGCTGATTTCAAGTATGCTAATATTAAGAAGATCGGATGAATAGATTCGTCGGTACGAGATTTTTAAGGATTAGATGCTGCGGGGAAGGGGAGTTATATTGTGAGGAAGTAAAGATGACTCATCACTCTTACTCCTTCAAGGTCATCGAACTTTAAAAACGGCTTAATTTTTTTCCCTCTATGTGAGATTGTTAGGTAGATTTTTTTTTCCATTTCATAATATTTAGTCAAAACCACAAAAGACTCATGATTTTTTCCCCCCCAATATTTCCCAAAAATTTAGTTTTTCTTTTCTTTCTGAACATATTTTAAGGCTGTTTTTCATCTCAAAACCTTAAAATCGACATTTTAAGAGCCAAATTATCATCCAAAATCTCAAAATCAAATTTTTAAGAGCCTTTTTTCGTCCAAAATCTCAAAATCAAGGTTTTGAGAGTCAAATTTTCGACAAAAACCTCAATATCAACATTTGTAAAGCCCAATTTTCGTCCAAAATCAAAATTTTAAGAGTGATATTTTCGTCAAAAAACTCAAAATCAACAATTGTAAATTCGCTTTCGTAGATTTCAGAAACTTTTATAAAAACAAAACTAAAGATTATTAAATTTGATCTACTAAGATTTTTTGTAGGACCAAACGTTTCTGATCTACGAGGCGACAAAAAAGCTGAATTTTCGATTTTTTACTATCAAAAAGTCAGATTTTAGAAAAGTTAGTCTGCAAAGGATAAAAATTTAAAATTACAGAAAGATAACATTGTAGAAAATAAAGCAGGCAAATGGATTCTTGAAATAAAAACCAGTTTGAAGAACCCTGACCTTGACAAAGGGAAAATTTATCTCCCCACCCTCATTGAACTCCCCGGAACCCCGCAGCATCTAAGCCTTAAAAATCTCGTACCGACGAATCTATCCATTCGATCGTCTTAATATTAGCATATTTGGAATCAGCTCGTCAAAACCTACAAGATGACTACCTGTTTTTTCAAAAATAAAGTTTTGGTGGAAAATTGCACTTTCTATTTTTCCGAGGAAAACTTTATCGGAAAAACTGCTCTCTAAACAGCACGTAGTTTTCCAAAAGAATGAGAACGCGCTTTTCAAAAAAAATGTCCGACCATTTTTAGTGCCCAAAACGAGGAAACTAATTTTGGGGGTGATAGTGCTGCGATCTCTTGAATGAGAAACAAACAATTCTGATGGGAGAATCCCCCTTAACTCCCCCAGTTTCATGCACTTCCCGTGTGATTTATGCCCTAAAGATTACTCCGATATTTCCAAAAAGCCCATTTAAAGCCACCCCATCCTATAAATTTACCCCAGGTACACTTTTTTTTAACCTCAAATATTTTTTTCTTTCTTTTATGATTTGTACGCCTCCCGTTTACATTAATTACGCTAATTTACATAAAGTAAATTAACCTGTTATGCCTCTTAATTGTTCGCTCCAAAGTTATCAAAGTATTTAAAGGGGAGCCTGAATCTGCAATATCCGTGATTTAGTGGAGGGCGTCGTTAATGTCATCTCGAAATTTTAATAAAACCACGTTTCCTTCGCATTCCATTTTGATTTGACTCGTTTCCTCCTATTTCTTCTTTAGATAAAATATTAGTAAATAGATTTCCCGTGGGAGTCGCCTCGGTGTTTGATTTGATGTTGAGCGATCGCCTTTTTTTTCGGTCGACTTTTTTTTTTCTCCACCGGTTTTTTTATCAGCTTTCCTTATCTTTCTTACGTGTTACTCCGATTACTCAAGACTCTAAAATAGAAGAGTTTCTTAAAATAGAAGACAATAAATGGTTTATTATGCGATTTCTCTTATTTATGGGGTAGTCGAAAAATTTCCGATGTACACATACCTACTAGGTGACTGATTTAGGAACTGTCCTGCATCTAAAAAAATAAATAAGTCTAAACCAAACAAAATTTAGCAAAAAGGGTCAAATTTCAAGTCTAAACCCAACAAAATCAATCAAAAAGTCAAATTCCAACAAAAAATAGTTCTCAATCCAGCAAAGTCAAAAATAACTCATAAAAAAAATCCAGCAAAAAGAGAATAAATCCAACAAAAATCGGTTTTAATTCTGAAAATTTCACTTAAAAATCCTGAAAAAAAAAAGCGAATAAATCCAGCAAAACTCAATAAGAGTGACAATTCGAGCAAAAAATAATAAAGTTCTAAATGCTGAAAATTCTCTTCAGAATCCAGAAAAAATGCAAAAAGAGAAAAAACTCAAAAATTAAGCAAAACTCAATAGGAGTAAGAATTGCAGCAAAAATAAAAATTAGTCTAACTAAACTAAACCCACAAAATCTATCAAAAAGAGTCAAATTCCAACAAAAAATAGTTCTCAATCCAGCAAAGTCAAAAATAACTCATAAAACAAAATCCAGCAAAAAGAGAATAAATCCAACAAAAATCGGTCTTAATTCTGAAAATTTCATTCAAAAATCCTGAAAAAAAAAAAACAACTAATAAATCCAGCAAAACTCAATAAGAGTGACAATTCGAGAAAAAAATAATGAAGTTCTAAATGCTGAAAATTCTCTTCAGAATCCAGCAAAAATCCAAAAAGAGAATATATCCAGCAAAACTCAATAGGAGTAAGAATTTCAGCAAAAATAAAAATGAGTCTAAACTAAACCCACAAAATCAATCAAAAATAGTCAAATTCCAACAAAAAATGGTTCTCAATCCAGCAAAGTCAAAAATAACTCATAAAACAAAATCCAGCAAAAAGAGAATAAATTCGACAAAAATCGGTCTTAATTCTGAAAATTTCACTCAAAAATCCTGAAAAAAAGCGAATAAATCCAGCAAAACTCAATAAGAGTGACAATTCGAGCAAAAATAATGAAGTTCTAAATGCTGAAAATTCTCTTCAGAATCCAGCAAAAATCCAAAAAGAGAATATATCCAGCAAAACTCAATAGGAGTAAGAATTTCAGCAAAAATAAAAATGAGTCTAAACTAAACCCACAAAATCAATTAAAAAGAGTCAAATTCCAACAAAAAATGGTTCTCAATCCAGCAAAGTCAAAAATAACAGACTAGTTCATAAAACAAAATCCAGCAAAAAGATGGATCTTTAATCTTTATTTATTTATTATAATAAATCCAGCAAAAATTGGTCTAAATTCAGAAAATTCTTTCCGAAAACCAGAAAAAAAATCCAAAAAGCTAATAAATCCAGCAAAACTCAATAAGAGTGACAATTCCGAAAAAAATAAAAATTAGTCTAAACCCAACAAAACCTATCAAAAAGAGTCAAATTCCAACAAAAATTGGTTATCAGTCCAGCAAAGTCAAAAATGACTCATCAAACGAAATCCAGCATAAAGATATTAAACCCAACAAAGATCGGTCCAAATTCTAAAAATACTCCAAATCTATCACAATTTAATAGGTAGTCAAATTTCAACAAAAATTGATAGTCTCTTAGTAGGGGAAATATCCTTTTTTCGTTGAGTGTTATTTCAACTAAAAGTGACTTTTATAGAGGCTCTGTTTAAATCGGCGTTTAAAATTTATGTTTACTGTTACATTTAAAGCGAACAGGAAATTAAAAGGTAGACGGATGATGAAGAGATTTTCTTCTCATATTGAAATTTCCATTCTTTCTCTACGCCTCTCCTTGATTTTTTAGTACTTTTGGCCCCCTTATCTTGGAATAATTTTCAACCCTTTCCGTGTTAACGGCTTTTTGTCAAGTTTTCTTTTTCTTTCGTGCCCCTAATGGTGCATTTTATGTTAAAAAGTCTCATAATTTAATTTTTTTTTGATTTTCAGTTTGCGGTGACATCCACGGGCAGTTTTACGATTTAATGAAACTGTTCGAAGTCGGGGGACCACCTGCGACGACGAAGTACCTCTTCCTTGGTGATTATGTCGATAGGGGTTATTTCAGTATAGAGGTGAGTGAAATTTTTCGTACATTTATATGCTATCTTCGACATTTTTGCCCAGGGGGGCCAACACAAGGATCACACTCCTTCCCCCGGAATTGGGTCCGGGCTTGGGAGTTTAAGCCCTTTATGTGCTAGATCGCAAAATCAAAATATCCTGCCCATCAACGAGCTAGCAAAACTCAACTTTTGTCCCTTTTAAACCTTGTTTAATTAATCGGCCCGTTTTTATCTCATAAACGAGTTAAGTCAATATTTACGTGCATGGAAAAAATCGTTTATGAAAATGAAATTGTGGCTCACGAGTCTTATACAAATTGTTCCACTCTTCGATCATCTGACAATCAAACATCATCCATCAAAATAGTCATATCGAAGTTAAAAAAAAAAAATAACGACGAATATTTTTTATCTGATTGTTTCATTATTTATATTCATACGTTATTAATAGCCTACCATGAAGCGATCTCTTCGTTAAAATTTAAAAGGGGTTACGTCCTTTAAAAAAAAACAGGTCCTAAAAGCAACTCGACATAATTCTCGTCATAAAATGGGAGAAAAGAGGATTGTTAACAACTCATAAAAACATCTGCAGGAACCCACAATTCGACATAATTTGACGAAATGTCTTTAGGACGAGTGGTTTTCAAAAGTAAAACGACTAACCCATTTGTGCGGAGGAGCTCTATAGACCTCTCCGCAAACATCAAAAACTCCCTCTCTACTTCCCTTACCTCCGACCCCCCTCCGCCTTAAATAAAGGAAGCGTTTGCGAATTCGACAATATTAAAAGAACATTAAATAAATTGATTAACGCTTATAGTAATAATAATATCAATTATATTGACAGTTTGAGGGAGGAGGGGACGAAAAAAAAAAGTTTCTAAAAGTGGGTCAATTGTTTTTAACGATGTTTGCGTGTTGGTGGCCCTCCCATTGTGGTTCGAAGTGGCGATGGGGGGGGGGGGGGGGGCTGGTCGGGCGTGGACGGGGGGGTCCGTGACCCGGGATAATGTCGCCCGAGTAACCGGATCCTTTCCTCGGCTTTATGTTTGTGATTCGCGAGCGTCTCCAAAAATAGGAGCGCCCCGGATGAGTCGGACCAATTTTTATAAATAGAGACCCCAACCTCACTCTCACTCCTTCCCCCCCCCCCTTTGATCGCTATTCAATTGACCCTTTTTCCGCATTTTTTTCCTCTTCATCTCTTCCCGTTTATACATAAAAGTATAATTATCGCGAAAAATAAGTTTTTTGTGATTAAATACGCGTTAGGACGAATGCCAAACGAATTTAGATATCTCAATTTCTATACAACTCGTGAGAAGTTCAGGGTTCCCCTTTCATCGTATGTCCTAAATCGTCTATTTTTCCCCATGGGGGGGGGGGGCAATTGATACTGAGAGGCCGTTGCCCATGCCCGGTCCCAACTCCAGGGGAAGGCCTCTCGGTATCAATGCAGTCGTAGATATTCGGCAAAGACAGGCTATTCGTGGCTATTCCGATAAAAGGGTCGGGTTCTAATCAGCTATTTTTCATACTTAGGACCTCTAATTTATCTCGAATTCTTGTTCTAAATTTTGGACTGACTCAGGGCTATAACCGCTCTGTAAACGTAATTTATGATAATAGCACCTGACTAAATTTAAACAGGACTTCTAAAGGCGGGGTCCCAAACGTGGCTTTTCCAAAGCAAACAGTCTAGATTGTTACACTTTATTAAACTTGCAATCGTTGACCTCGAGAGAAAGATCAATAAAAAGTATTTCGGACTTGGGCTTTTCCTCCTTTTCGTCTTTGAACCTTTTTTGAGATGCTTATTTTGTCACAAAAAGATAAATTGAAATTTATAAATAAATCAAAGTCCATCAATCTTGAAGGGTAAAAAGAGTCTCGGAATTATGGAACGTTCTGGTTGTTTTCCTGTTAAATAATTGAAGGTGTTGAGTCTATAAATCGTAGGTCAATAAACGTTTTTCGAGGTGTTAAAAATTTAATAAGATCCCCCTCGAGGTTTTCTCTGGCTCCGTTCCATGGATTTTAATTGAACGATTTCGTCTGTGGTTTCTCCCTATCCTGGAATCTCCCTAGACTTCCCGTTTATCATTCCCGAAGACTTCCTAGATCCCAAGGCGGGCTGGAACCCTTCCAACTGGGTGACAATCGATTTTATTGCCAACTCGAATAAATCTTAACTTTATCAATTTCCAGCATAAAAACCGTTAAATTTATTTTTGCCACCTCTTCCAACATTCGCCGCCTTGACTTATTTTCAGTTGACTACGTTGAAATTATGCGCTCTTATGAAATTTATGAATTTAAACCTACCTATAATTAAAATACGAAAATAGATTAATCTGGCAAAGATTTCAATGTTTGGCCAGTTGTTGAGCGGGCTCCAAAAGAATCCGAAGGCGGGTGGGAGGCGATAAAAAGGCCTCGGCCCTTCTTATCTTTATTTTAATACAACCGCCATTTATCGGTTTAAAATTAATAGAAAACTGAGATCGTCTATCGTAGCTTCTTATCAAAGCCGGGATAAAGACATTTTTATCTTGCTTTTAACGATAATGGCTTTATTATCATGATTTTATAGAGATAAGGCATCTTCTATTTCTGATAATAATGGAATTTTTATCTTGATTATAATGAGACTAAGGCATTTTATCATGCCAAATGTGTTTTTTGACCAGGGGCGGATCGACCGTTTTCGGCCCACCGGGCGCATCCCCTAGACCGGCCCCCAAAAATTTAGTTTTTCCTTCTCTTTCTGAACATATTTTAACGCTATTTTACATCAAAAACCTTAAAATCGACATTATAAGAGCCAATTTTTCTTTAAAAACCCTCAAAATCAAAGTTTTAAAAGCCTTTTTTCGTCAAAAACCTTAAAATTGACATTTTAAGAGCGAATTTTTCTTCAAAATCAACATTTGTAAAGCTTAATTTTCGTCTAAAAACCCCAAAATCAAAGTTTTAAGAGACATTTTTCGTCAGAAACCTCAAAATCAAAGTTTCAAGAGCCCAATTTTCGTCCATAAACCTCTAAATAAAAGTTTTAAAAGACTTTTTTCGTCGAAAATCTCAAAATCAAGGTTTTAAGAGCCAAATTTTCTTCAAAAACCTTAAAATTGACATTTTAAGAGCCAATTTTTCTTCAAAAACCTCAAAATCAACATTTGTAAAGCCTAATTTTCGTCCAAAAACCTCAAAATCAAAGGTTTAAGAGCCAAATTTTCGTCAAAAACCTCAAAGTCAACATTTTTAAAGACAAATTTCCGTTAAAAAAAAAAAAAAAAAAAAAAAAAAAAAAAAAAAAAAAAAAAAAAAAAAAAAAAAAAAAAAAAAAAACCTCAAATCAACTTCAAAGAGACAATTTTTTGTCAGAAACCCCAAAATAATGGTTTTAAGAGCCAATTTTTGTTCAAAAAACCTCAGAATCAGCGTTTAAAGTGCAATTTCCGTGTGTCTTTCAGAAAATCTACCTATTTTTTACTTATTGAATAGCACAGCCACACTCGATTTCGAAGTTTTTCGACGAAAAATTAACTCTTAGAACCTCGATTTCGAAGTTTTTCGACGAAAAATTAACTCTTAAAATCTCGATTTCGAAGTTTTTCGACGAAAAATTAACTCTTAAAACCTCGATTTCGAAGTTTTTCGACGAAAAATAAACTCTTAAAACCTCGATTTTGAAGTTTTTCGACGAAAAATTAACTCTTAAAACCTCGATCTCTCCTAAAAAATGTTTCAGTACCTCGAATTTTTTCCTCTTTCAGCTCTTTTTGCTGAAGCGATCGCTCGGTAGCCCGGTGGCTCGATCTGCCCCTGTTTTTGACCATTTTTAGGGTCAGAAACAAGATTCTGAGATAGGTTTCTTTATAAAAAAATATTTTTTTCGACCTCACCAAAGAGGGGAGGGGGAGTTCCTGAATTTTTTGACCTAAAAATTTTTATTTTGTTTTATTTCACCCAAAATGTGGTTTTTGGCCATTTTGAGGGTGAAAAGTAAGAATCAAAGTCTCTTTTATTATTTTTATTTTTTGATTATTTGTAAAGAATATAAAATTTAAATAATACTTGTTAAAATGATCGAATATAATTTCTTTTTTCTTTAGTTAAAAAGTAAAGAGTCTGGCAAGTTTCCAGAACGCCCTCGCACCTCAGAGTCTAGCGTAAACTACTCCGGGGTCAGGGAAGGTCGTTTAGACGATTTTATAGCCCTTATATACAAGAAGGGGTCCCCAAGGAATAATAGACTTACCAGAGAGAGAAAATTTCTCTCACTCCATACAACTCATATTTTGATTTATAGTTATTGCTTTATAGCGAAAAACAATAAAAAGCAACCCCACCTAAAAACAATACTAAACTTGACATTTTGATTAGTACGGTTTTATTCGGGAAAAATAAAACAAATTAAATTTTCCGCAACGGGACAAATAAATGCTGTGACAGATCGAGTTAGAACAAGTTGGCACTTCACCAGTCGCTTTCGGAAATTGTCCTCCATCCAATAAACGTTGACGAAACAAGGATGAAAGTTTCCTCAAGATAAAAGTCAATTATATTAATTTCACGTATATTTCTCTCGAGCGGGAAAAATTTTCTTTCTAATATCATCCCAATATGTTCCGTCTAAATAATTGAAGGTCTGGTTTGGTCATGGAAGTGAAATGAAACTTTAAAATTGAAAAAAAAATTTTGTCGCCTCGTAGCTCAGATACATTTGTTCCTACAAAAAAACTGTTAAATTCAAAATTGTAAGAAATTTAATAAGCTTTAATTTTGTGCTTACACTGTTTTCGCCTACGACCTACGGTTTTCGAGATATTAGCAAGAAACCCAAAATGAAACTTTCTCAAAAAGTGCCCTCGTAATGCAGGGTATATGGTGAAAATTTGGTGAAGATCGGTGTTTTACCTAAATCTCCAAATGTTCATTCAAATGATTGTCTAGAGAAGGTCAACTGATGAAAATTGAAGTGTTTAGTTTCGTTGCTCTGTATTCATCGCGGACACCAATTAATAGGAGGGTGAATAATTAATATTTGTCCCTACTTTCATTTATAAAGGGGCGAGTGCAACGCGGGCTAAGGGTCTCGGCCCCTAATTAGGCACTCGCCCTTTATCAAGTATTCATGAGAGGACAAGACTCGTCCATCAATATAAAAGCTTCGACATTCCCGACCGTCCCCCTCCACTCGAAATTAAAAGTTAAAAAGGAGCTTTTAAACTCTGCTACCGTTTTCCAACCAGGCTACACACACAATTTATTTACACACTTGTTTAAACAATTTGTTTTTCCCAATGTGGGCTATAAAAAATTTTTGTCAAAAAATAGTCCAGTCGATCTACGTCCGAAAAAAGTAAATGAATAAAAAAATAAGTCATTTTTACTTCTCTTCGGGATAGGGTTTGTTCCCCTGATTATCCAAACAAAAGTCCCGAACTGAAACCCGTGCGTTTAAAGGCGAATTTTTTCTGTTTTTCGCCAATTTCTCGAAAACCGTCGGTCGTAGGAGAAAACATTTTAAGCAAAAAATTAAAGCTTATTAAATTTGCTACAATTGTGAACTAAACAGATTTTTTGTGGGACCAAATCTATCTGAGCTACGAGGTGACAAAAAAGCTAGATTTTCACAATTTTCTCTCTCGATTCTGTTGACCACTGGAGTAAAAACGTTTGGACCTACAAAAAATCTTAGTAGATCAAATTTTTTGCAAATTTCATAAGCTTTGATTTTGCCTTTAAATTTGAACTTTTTTAATGAATTTTTTTTTTTTAAATGAGATTTACCCCACCCCTGCCTATTGGTCTTTAATTTTGAGATTTGTTTTTAAAAGGTAATTGAATTCTCCACAACTTTTATTAAGTACAATTTTTTTATTAGATGACGTCTACCCTCCTTGAGAGGTCAAAATTGAAATCCCGTTTTTTTTTGTCGCTTCGTAGCTCAGATACGTTTGGTCCTACAAAAAATCTTATTTGTTCAAATTTTTAGCAAAGTTAATAAGCTTTAATTTTGTGCTTAATATTTTTTCACCTGCGACCTACGGTTTTCGAGATACTGGCGGAAAACCGAAAAAATTCGTCTTTAAACTGCTCCTGAGACCAAACGGCCTTGGTTTCTGTCAGTTCATGTTCATCACAAAATACCTTATTTGTTTAATTTATTTGTCCTTTTCGGGCGTAGATACTGACTAAAATATGTTGACTTCGATTTTTGAAATAGACTCTGAAACTTTTCACCCAAAAGAGCGATAGCGGCCATTTTTCTGGAATAAATCCTTTACTGTTATCAAGGTTTGACGCCATATTAAACTCGAGGCACCTGTTTTCGCCTTAAATCTGCTTTAGGCGCCAAAACTTCCCAACCAGTTTTCAATCTGATAAACGCTTCATTTTCACTCCAAACTTCCAAAAATGAAACAAAAAAAAGTAGAAATCCTGACCGCTCTATTCATCAAAACGTCAGGGATCGCAAAACCGTCCGAAAAGGGGTTGGAATTTTAATTAATTAAACCAGTCTCGTATTTGACAAGTTAACAAAGTTTTAAGGGTTGCGATTTAAACGGAGCAACGAAGCCGCTTACTATCTTATTCGAAAGTGTCAGATTTCGTGTCGATCCACTTGTTGTTACACTATTTTCGAGCTTGGCGAAAACGTCCCGAAGTTTGAAACTTTTTGAACGATCGATCCTTGAAAATTTGCGCTTTTTGCTTACTTAGAACTTCCGTATCTTCGGCGAAGGGGAAAGTTTTATTTTTTGATTCCGTCTCCCCCTTCTTCAATCTCTCGTATAAACAAATTCAAAGTTTTCCAACGGGAAAGTTGCTTAATAAGGCGGGGAGGGGGGGCACGCAGTCGGTCACAAAATTATAATTTCATACCTGTCTCCCCACTCTTGAACTTTTCATTAATTTAACCATCCCCGGGCCTTTTTCACATCGTGCGTGGAGTTTGAAAATTCCATTCGAGAAAAACATCCAGAATTTCATTTTATGAGAACGATTTTTATATAACGGGAAATTTTTGTTATATTTCTACATTACCTTTTTTTTTCCTCTTGAAGAGAAAGCACCCTTTTCCTTCAGTTTGTTTTTACAGACAGATTTAAGAGCCAAAAATCGCTCAATTTGTAGGTCGGAAAAAAATCAATTCGTTTTCTCGTGGAAATCTAGATATACAAAATGTTATTGTCTCTTCAAGGCCTTATAAAAATGTCGTTTTTTAGTGAAAAATTTAAATAAATATGCCATTATCTCGTTGAAACCAAGCTAAAAAAAGACGTTTTGTCTCTAAAATTTAGATAAATTGTCATTATCTCCTTATAAACATGATAGAAATGCCGTTTTTTTCGTGAAAATCTAAATGAATGTGCCATTTTCTCGTTGTATCCAAGCTTAAAAATTAGGTTTTCTTTTAAAACTTCAGATAAATATGCCATTATTTCGTTAAAATTTTGTTAAAATATGTATGGACATTATGCCTTGGGCGAAATAAATGAGTTTTTATTTATTTTAAAAACAAGAGATAAATATGACATTTTCTGGTTGCAATTGAGCTTTTCACGCATAAATTAAGATAATTAATATGCCGTTATCTCGTTAAAAACAAGATAAATATGAAATTTTCACGTTAAATTTGAGACAAAAATCGCCTCTTCTCGCAAAAATTAAGATAAATATGCCATTATTTCGTTAAAAACAAGATAAAAATGTCGTTTCATCGTGATAATCAAGAGAATTAATATGACAGCTCACGTTAAAATCGAGATAAAAATGACGTTTTCTCGCAAAAATTAAGATAAATGACATCTCGTTAAAGACAAGGTAAAAATGACATTTTCTCGTCAAGAATCCAAATAAATATGCCATTATCTTGTTAAAACCAAGGTAGAAATGACGATAAATATGCCATTATCTCGTTAAACATGATAGAAATGTATTTTCTCGTCAAAGTATAAGTGATGAATGCCATTATCTCGTTAAAAACAATATAAAAATGTAATTTTCTCTTGAAAATGTAAGTAAATATGCCATTGTTTCGTTAAAAACTAGATAAAAATATTGTTACATTACTAGCATAGTAGATACATACCAACTTCCCTTTCGAGTCTTCATCATATAGGCTAAACCAGCATCGCTTGACGGCTTTGCAGTCATTGCATCCTCATCTTCAATTTTTCCTCCACCCTTTTCACCTCACTTCATCCTCGAGCCCTTTTCGATGTTTGCGGGCACACTATGTAAATTCCACCGGGTTAATTAATAACTGAAAAGCGAGGAGGCGGGAGTTCAATTTACGCCCCTCACTTCGAGATAGCGTATCACTTGAGCGGCCCCTGTATTTCCGGCCTTTAAATCAAATCCCGAGGCTTATCGTGTTTCATTTTAATTAATTTCTGCGGTTTTTACATTCTAAAATTACCTAATCCTTCTTTTTTTATGTTCCAGTGTGTATTATATCTATGGGCTCTCAAATTGTGCCATCCTACAACGTTATTTCTACTTAGAGGCAATCACGAATGCCGGCATCTAACCGAGTATTTCACTTTCAAACAAGAATGTAAGTATTTTCGACAGGGGTCCCATCATACGAACTAAATAGCCTGTTAAGGGCATTAAGGTCTATTACGCTAGTTCATCGGGAGCGAGTTAACTCAAACTAATTAGTTTCTATACCGAAATCGATTTACCTTAAATAGAGAATATGCGGAAAAGCTCCCGCCGGGTAAGATAGGCGAATCGGCCCCGGACGAGTTTTTGCTCTATAATTTTTTAGGGTCTTTTACATCTAAAAAGAAACCTACTCACCAAATTTTAGGGTCCTAGGGTGCCCCTAGGGTCAGTTGTAACAGAAAACGTGATAAAGCGAAGTTTTGTCAATATTTATTTTTTTTTTTATTTTTTTTTTTTTTTTTTTTGGACGAAGAAATCAAATAAATTTTTTTTGCGAAGTCGAAAATTACTTAAAAACATGTCAGAAACAACTCAAATTTTTTTGGTCTGGATCAAAAAATTATTGAGACCAGTTTTGGACGTTTTTATGCGAAAATCCAGAGTGCGAATTTCACATTTTCGATTAAAAACAGTGGTTAAAAAAATCGTGGCACATTTATATGAACAGGAAACGTGTATTTTTATGTTAGAAACACCATCAATTTTTTTCATAATTTTAAAATTGGTGGATCGAGTCCTTTTTCAAAGAAAACCACACATGATTTTTGTAACGATTAAGTTTTAACGCCCATAACTTCGTTAAGTCTTAACTGATTTACTCGTTCAATACACCGTTGGAAACCTATTTTAAAGGGCTTTCAAAGTTGTTTTACGACATATAGTTCTCAGATGACTCCTTCACCCTCAAAAATCGACTCGAAGTTGACCAACCCAAAAAAAAATTTCTATTTTTTCATTTGCCCCAAAATGTGGTTCCCAACGTTTCTTGGTGTGAGGAACACGGTTCTGAAGTCAATTTCGAGATTAAAAAAAATTTATCACCTCCTTTTCTTACAAAATTGGGCTTCGAAGGCATTCTGGGTGATAAATTTTTTTTTATCGAGAAATTGACTTCAGAATCGTGTTCCTCACACCAAAAACCGTTGGGAACCACATTTTGGGGCAAATGAAAAAAAATAGAAATTTTTTCTTGGGTTGGTCAACTTCGAGTCGATTTTTGTGGGTATAAGAGTCATCTGAGAACTATTTTTATTAAAACAACTTTGATAGCCCTTTAAAATAGCTTTCCAACGGTGTATTGAACGAGTAAATCGGTTAAGAATTAAGGAAGTTGTGGGCGTTAAAAGTTAATCGTTACAAAAATCATGTGTGGTTTTCTTTAAAAACGGACTCGATCCACCCATTTTAAAATTCTGAGAAAAAAAATTGAGTGTTTCTAACATAAAAATAATCGTTTCCTGTTGAAATAAATGTATCAAGATTTTTTAACCACTGTTTTTAATCGAAAATGTGAAATTCGCACTCTGGTTTTTCGCATAAAAACGTCCAAAACTGGTCTCAATAATTTTTTGATCCAGACCAAAAATTTTGATTTCTTCGTCCGAGAAAAAATAAATAGTGAAAAACTTCGCTTTATCACGTTTTCTGTTAAAACTGACCCTAGGGGCACCCTAGGACCCTAAAATTTGGTGAGAAGGTTTCTTTTTAGATATAAAGGACCCTAAAAAATCATAGAGCGAAAATTCGTCCGGGGCCGATTCGTCTATCTAACCCGGCGGGAGCCTTTTATTTTTTAGAAAAACGAGTTTCATAAATTCTTGGGATATTTAAAAATAAAATCTATTTGCCAATTTAAATTGGATTGAGAAGGGATCAAGTTAATTTCCCTTCTGTAAATGGCTTCTTCGCCTTCGCCCCCCGGGACGTTTGAACAATCGATTTGCTTTTTGTAACGGTTTCAAACTAAAACGTTTTAACTCCTCCGAATTACGAAACAACCCTTTTTATTTAAACGCTCATTATTTTATTTAGAAATGATTTTTGTCGAATCCTGAAAAAGGGCTGGAAATGACGTTCTTTTATAGATAAACGCTTCCAATAAAAGCCAATCGTGGTAGATTTGTTTGACGTCTGCTATTTTAAACGAATTGACGTCGAAAAAGACGATTTTTGTACGGAAAATGGGTGCGAAACAAGAAAAAGTACTTCTCTGGTGCTGACACTCTGGAGCTAAAGCTATACAAGAAGGATAAACTGGTCTCAATTGGATGAATAGTTCTTTCTCCATAATAAGAACGTTAGAAGTTTTAACTCTGTTTTTGACTATTTACATTATATTGGACTGGAAAGCTAAAAACTGCCTTTTTGTCGTAAAAAAACAAAATCTTGTCTCCCTGGGGTCCAAAAAAGTTCAAAAATAAAGCAAAAAAGGGCCCTATTTGTAGTAAAGCTATAGTACATATTTTGTTTAAAAGAGCCCCTAGTGCCCAAAACATATCAAAAATCAAGCTAAAAAGGACCCTTAAGGCGGAGACGACCATTATTTTTGTTTGTTTCTGAGTCAATAGATCGCAGCACATTCGGTCCCAAAAGTTTTTTCCTCGTTTTGGGCACTAAAAATGGTCCGATTTTAGCGGAGTAATATTTTTGAAAAAACTCGAAAGAAAAGAAGGGCCATTGAACACCAAAAAATGCTTTGCACCTGTCATCTCCGTCTAATCTTTATTTACGACCCCAGACGCTCCCCACTCCCCGCACCGTCTAAATCTTGTGACAGAGATTACGACGCCGTTTTTCAACCGATTTTGAAATTATTAACAGATTTGGAAACAGCTCGTCGTACCCTACAAAACGTATACCTGTTGTTTCCCGATTTTCCGGAAGACAATTTTTTTCGGAAAAAGTGCTCTCAGATCAGTTTAGAGTTTTCCGAATCAAAGAGAATGCGCTTTTCAGAAAAAAAATCGGACCATTTTTAGTGCCCAAAACGAGGAAAAAACGTTTTGACATCTTCCCTCTCTCTCGCACACTTGTTAGAATTTAATTGTCGGATCTGCCTTAACTAGATTTTATTCCTTTACGACAAATAGGGCCCTTTTTAGATTGATTTTTGATCCTTTTTGGATAAGAGAGGAATAAAATCTAATTTAAAAACAGACCCTAGTATCCAAAAAAGGATCGAAATCGGGATGACCGGCCCTGCTAAGCGTGATAGTATCGTGACAATAAGTCCAAACAAAAGCCGTTTTAATTCTCATCGATGTTCATTCTCTTGCACGAGACTTCCTCGAGTTCCCATCCCTCAGAACAGCGTAATTGCGCAATTTTGCCTAAAACTTAACCTATCACGACGATCCTTCTTCGCGTGGCTTTGTTGTTTTTTTTTCCTGTGCGTGCTCGACAATTTTTAGCCAGAACATTATTTCTAAATCGCTTCTTTTTTTCGTTAATTAAACTTTTGTTAAGGGTTGTTTTGAAATAAAAAGAGCTTTAAAAAAAAAAGGTGGGAAAAAATCGAAGGGTGATGCTGAAAGGCGCTTTTCATGACAGACCGACGGAATTGGATAGTTTTACGGTTGACAGGTTGGACGAGGCGCCTCTTCGTTCTCTTTATAACTGCCATCTGACACATTCACGTTCCACTTGACGTCCTTTAGATTTTTTCTCTTCCATATTTATTCAGACGTCTTGTCTTTTAAAATGGTATTATTCTTTTTTCGGGAAATAAAAATAATCCCCTTTTATTTTTTATTTTTTTCAGGTAAAATAAAATACTCGGAACGTGTTTACGACGCTTGTATGGAGGCGTTCGACTGCCTTCCTCTCGCCGCCCTTATGCACCAACAGTTCCTCTGCGTCCATGGAGGACTCTCACCCGAAATACACAATCTCGACGATATAAGAAAGGTAAGTGGGCTTATCGACTCAAAAAGGGTTCCCTGCCCGTTGGCCAGTTTCAAATCGATGATTATGTAACGGAAGTTAAACCAATTCCCACGCCAGGAAACAAGCTTCGATGGACGGCAATCTCTCTAATCGACTCCCTTAATATTCAATCTCGGATTCATTTCATACGCATTTCTGTTTATCGTTTTTCCAAATAAAATCATCCCTCGAAAAGTGTTCACAATATTTTCTCCATTTTTTTTATGTTGCTTTACACTGGACCTAAATGGCTCTGGATCCAATGTTGTTCCATATGCTGGATTCGTGGAACTTGCTTGAATTGAAATTGTGGGAATCTTGGGAAATAGGGGGAAATTGAGGGATATAAGGAGAGGTGGGAAATAGGGGGAAATTGAGGGATATAAGGGGAAGTGGGAAATAAGGGAATCTTGGGAAAAAGGGGGGATAGGCTGAAATTGTTGTAATCTTGGGAAAGGGGGGGGGATAGGTGGAAATTGTGGGAATCTTGGAAAATAGGGGGGGGGGGGGATTGTGGTAGGTAATCTTGGGAAAGGGGGGGGAATAGGGGGAAATTGTGGGAATATTGGGAAATAGGGGGGAATTGAGGGAATCTTTGGAAATAGGGGAAATTGAGGTATATAAGGGGAAGTGGGAAATAGGGGGAATCTTGGGAAAAAGGGGGGATAGGCTGAAATTGTTGTAATCTTGGGAAAGGGGGGGGATAGGGGGAAATTGTGGGAATCTTGGAAAATAGGGGGGGGGATTGTGGTAGGTAATCTTGGGAAAGGGGGGGATAGGGGGAAATTGTGGGAATCTTGGGAAATAGGGGAAAATTGTGGGAATCTTGGGAAATAGGGGGAAATTGAGGGATATAAGGAGAGGTGGGAAATAGAGAGTATCTAAAAACGTTTAAAATGAGCCTAGTCTGTTCTCGATAGGATCAATAGTTTTGCCTCCTGAGCAAAAAACGTCGAAAGCTTTTTGAGACATGGATTTTTGTTTCTGGAGCCAAAGCTATACAAGAAAGGGGATTCGGAAAGCTCCAAAACATTTCATTTTTAACATCTTTATAATAAGCCTAGTCTGGTCTCGATCTCATGAATAGTTTATCCCCCAGAGCCAAAAACTTCTAAATTGATTTTCGACTGTTTTTGAGACTTGGATATTGGTTTCTGGAGCCAAAGCTATACATAAAAGAGGATTCGGAGAGCTCGAAAAACATTTAGCTGTCTGGTCTCGATCGGATGGATAGTTCTGCATCCAGAGTCTAAAACGTCAAAGCTTTGACTCTTTTGGAGAGATGGAATTTATTTTGTTTCTTCCAATAAGCTTCCCCTTATTATGGTATTTTATATTATTAATTTTCGTGTTGATTTATTGAGACTGGGGTTCATTTACATATTCTGTTCTTAATGGAATAGGGTGAGGAAGATTTACGTAAAGGTATTGAAATCGGAATCCGAGCTATTCAGAGGATGTGAGCCCCTGAGGAAATTCCCTCGCGCGCCTCCTCGATTTCACGTCAAAAGCCTTTGTATACAAATTGTAAAAGGAAAAACTTTGTATTCGCCTTTTTTTTAAATTTTCTTTTTCTCAAGATTTAAAGCTGGGGGCGTACTAGGACGACGGCTAATGAAGGAAAAAGGTTGTCCATTGTCTTTTCTCTCCCTTTTAAAGGTCTCTCTTCTTTCGGATGAGACGCTAATTGCCGCCTCTATCCCGGACAACGTCAAAGGAAAAACGGGACACAAAAAATACCAATTGACACAATCATACAAATAATTTATAAAAAATAGCAAAAAAAAATTGCTTTTTTGAGGCGGAAAAAATGCAAAGTTAAGCCATTTTTGCATGAAAATAAGGTTATTGCTCCTCCTCCTCGGAAATATCGATGAAATAGGGATTTTAACGCAATCCCATCCCTGACCAAAAGAGATAAGCTCGTAAAAAATGTTCTCTTTCCTTCATAGGATGAAGGGGGGGAAAATATCCCCTTCAAAGAACTCTTTATCGCGTTTTTTTGAAGTCCGCTAATAAAAAAGCGTCAAAAACAGGTTTTTTTTCGTGTTTTTTTTTTCTTTAATTAAAGAGGTGTAAGATAAAAGAGACTGGGTAATAAATTTTTTAATGAAATTATAAGTCATAATCGTGCGACCATTGAAATAATTTAATAATCGTTATTGCTCTGCACGCTAGCAGCTACCTGCTCAAAAACTAAAATGACCTTTTTTAGTTTTTTCAAAAAATTCTGATTTTGTGGAGAGGTCTGTAGAGCCCGGACTTATGAGAGAATTCTAGTTTCTCATTTAAACCTTTTTCAAAAGGTGTTTCAGCGTAAATAAGCCAAAATGTGGGTAAAAACGGTTATAAATCTTAAAGGAAAAAAGAAAGGTCGATAACGCTTTCAATGGAATGATAAATTTGTCCTCGAAGAAGAAAAAAAAAGAAGTTTTTATACAAGGAAAAGCCTTTTTGAATCCAGCGTACCTGAAGGTTTTTTTTCATGGGTAGATTAATGTTGGCCGAAAGACGCTTTTCATTATAAGGAGGGAGTTAAAGAAAAAGAGGACACGAGTGTTCCTTGTAAACAAGCGTAAATTCGAAAAACAGGCTTTGTAAAGCTTGTCAACATTTGAGGATAAAAAAAAAACGTCTTTTTCTACAAAATTTTGCGATGCCACCTGTTGCGAATCCGATAGGGCTCCCTTATAATCCTGAAATCGATCGCTGCATCCCTGAAAGGCAAAAACTGTGCCTTTTTTAATAACGCTTAAGAGGATTTTAAATTGTGCCCAATTACGAGACGGAATGTGTGACTAAAGCTTTGAAAATCCCCGGGATGAAGGGCGAGAAGGGGTCCCCCCACCCGGCCCCCACTGGGCCCCGCGCCCGCCTTCTAGCTGTGACCGGCGTTCGGGGGGTTGCAGGAACCCCAGCCAACCACTACCTATATCGATCCCCAGGACTCAACCCGAACTCCCTTCCCTTTTACTCTTCCATTCTAACCCCTTTTTCAGTCCCATTCACCAACTCTTTTACTTTCCTTTTCTTAATCTTTTAATCCCACTAGATTTCATTAAATCATTTTAAAAAAAAAAAATATTTTAGACTAAAAAAGAATAGACGGACCACTCAAGTAGAAAAGATATAAATCGTTCTTAGTTTGAAATAGTCCCCCTAGATTGCAATAACGTTCAAAATTTAATTTAAAAAAATTAAGTACGCAATATCGTTTCGCATTTGGCATCAAAAAAATTTCCAAACCAGTCAAAAAGGGGTCCAAATGACTTAAAAATGGTAAGAACCTGTCAAAAAAAGGGCACAAACCAGTCAAAAAAGGGCATAAACCGGTTTGAAAAAAAAAGTCCAAAAAGGAAAAACAATGGAAGGATTTCTAACATTGTAAAAATTTTCCTAGCAATCTACCTGCCTCAATAAGAAGCAAAATTTGGAGCGAAAAAAAAAAATTAAATTATTATTTCCATGACCACAACCGTAAAATGAAAAAGATTTTAACACAAAAGGTAATTTTAAACGCTATTTTTCAATTACTCGCTTCGTAACTAAAGGTTTTCTTTATCTTAATATTCATTTTATTTTATTTTTTTTTTTTTTTTAAACCTTAAGAGGTTAATTTTTAATAAATCCTTTAAAAAAATGTTTAAGTCAATTTTTTTTTATAGTTTGAGATGATTTGGTGAAGTTTTTTTCAATGGTGGCTCCTGACCTTTTCTCTTTGATCTGAAAGTGGATTTATTTGAACAAATATTCTCTTAAAATAAAAGATTCCACGTAAACTCTTGAAAGTTTACGAGTAGGTCACATGCTTGTGCGAAGAGGGTTGATGAGAAGAGAGAGAAAAAAAAAACCATTCCTCGTATATAAAAAGGGGGTTTACCTTAAACATAAATAAACCAAACCCTACGTGATCTGGATCTCTAATCCTTCATGAATTTTTGAAAAATCTTTAGATTTTCAATCCTCAATATTGAATTTTTCACATTTAATGGACTGGAAAAGGTCAGAAAAACAAAAGATATGAAAAGGGAATAAATGATCAAAAGAGGCCAAGACAAAAGTTAGAAAGGAAAGCTTTTTTTTTTCATCTCGAGTTTATAATAATTCTTTGCTAATTAAAAGTGGGGTGGTTTAAGAAAAATTGTGTTTTAAGTATTGATTAAAGGAGGGATTCCGAGGGGAGTGAAAGTTATCTCCGGTTGTTAGCGGAGTGGGCGTGGATGCCCAAAGGACCGGTAGATCGTAAACCTGTCCCGAAACGACTAAGTAGACGCGGAGCTCTACTTTCAGGCTACTTGTACCTCGCTAATTAATAATGCAACCGACCTAAAAGCATCAGTTACCCGCGGCCCAATACCCGTCCCCCTTCAACCATTCAAACGACAGGAATTCTTAATTACTGAGCAAAGGGGGCTCTCGCTCTGGAACATGACGAGCTGAGTATCACTGAGACCGTCAGGTTAGATGCGATGGAATGACAAGGTAATGTCATCAAGTTTTAAAAAAAAAGTGTGAATAGTCCCTAGAGTTCAATAAGGATCAAAAATCAAGCTAAAAAAAGCCCCTAGTGTCCAAAAGGGAACCAAAAAAGCATAAAAGGCCCCAAATTGTCGTAAAAAAATAGCATCTAGTTACAAGGACCCCTAATGTCTAAAAAGGATCAAAAATCTAGCTAAAAACGTCCTGTTTCTTCACAAAGGAACCGTGTGTCTGAAAAGAGCCCCTAATCTCTAAAATTCGAGGTTAAAAGTGCCCCTAGAGGTTCCCAAACTTTTTCACAATACTCCCCCCCCCCCTTTTTAAACAAATAAAAACCTTTGCGCCCCCCCCCCCACACTGGTCAAAACATCAAATCTAGGTGGACATGGCCTATTAATGGCCAATCAGTGAACTATTAATGGCCACAAAAATAAATTACCTATTAAGTAATAATAATTATTTATTAATCTAATTATTATTAATTATTACCCTTTTAGTCTTACTAATCTTATTGGAAATAAAAATATTTATCTAAGAACACGGAAAAGTCAACGGATTTTCGTAGTACATATTTCATTCGTCATTTTTTTGGACGGTTCCGGACGGGCCGCCTGTTGAAATAGAATCTTTAAAAGTTAAACTTAAAATTTTTTCATGCCGCAAAGTGGGCAAAGGTGGTCGAAAAGCGCTATGGCAACTTGAAGTTTTGGAATTTTCCTAATTTTTGAATTTTTTATATGCACTAAACCAAAAGCTATACAGGTAAAACCTGAGTTTTGCGGAATCGTGTGGGACCAAAAAAATTTTCCGCATCTTACAGGTTTCCGTATTAGAGAGGGTTCCCCCCCCCATCACACATAATACATATACGTAAAATGTACTTTACCTTATAGATTAGAAATTCATTAAGCTTTAAGGAATAGGTGACGATAAAATTTGTGTAATTGAATAAATTATGTAAATAAAGTATTATTTATTTTAAAAAATACAGTATCAAATAATGAATTACGATAAATAAAAAAATACAATTATAGAAGTACGAAATCATAATATAGTATATGTATAAAATATTAGGTATTAATACATAAAACAATATATAAATTAATTTACATTAATAAGTATGCAAAAAATATCACATTGCGACTAGTCAAATTTTAATCTAATCCATCATTATATTCTTCCACATAATAGAAATAGGTACGTACTGTGAAATTCATACTTTAATGCCTAAAAGAACATTAATTAGGTATTTTATTTGAAGTAGTCGGTGAGTTTTTTTTGAACATTTCTTTTATTCAGTACCGATTTTTCTGTTAAAAATAAGGCTTCTTGAACAATACTGTGACACTCAAAGTTGCCTTGTTCCACATAAAAAAGAGACAAATTTTTTAACACGGCCAAAGCCTCACGATGATTTTGAATCGATGACTTCTCATCTTCATCTTCTGATTCAGCAGCCTCTACTTCCGCTGCAGGTGTTGTTTAATTTGGTGGTTGAAGGCCATCATCGTCGCACGTTAAAACGTCATTGTCTATGGCATAAAAATCATAAGTTGAGGGTTGATCGTCTTCGTCTTCTGATAATGATAGGCTGTAGTCGTCATCTTCGAAAATTTCGTTTCGTCTTCCGATTATTTCAAATCCAGCGTGCTTAAAACACTTTGTTACTGTGCTTTTTGTAATTTTTCGGACAGCTTTATCCAACCACCGGATTGCATCAAGGACAGTTATCTTCCTAGCGATCTCACCGGCTGTACTGCTTTGGTCCACCGCACTGACCAGGGACTGCATGAGGTGTTTTCTGTAATGCGTTTTTAAGCTTTTAATAACTCCCTGGTCAATTGGTTGTGTTATGCTTGAAGTGTTTGCCGGGAAAAAAACCAATTTAATATGACTTAAAATCAAGTGGGGGTGGCATGAAGCGTTGTCCATGAATAAGATGATTTTCCTGTTTTCTTTTTCCATTTTTCTGTTTAAATCTCTCAACCAATCCTCCATAATAATTGATGCAGTGTTCCATGCCGTTTTATTGCTTTTCCATATTACTGGAAGATCTTCTAACTTAATGTTCTTAAAACACCTGGGTTTTGCTGCGTTACCGACGACTAAAAGTTTTTCAAAATCGCCATCCATATTACTGCAGATAAGAACAGTTAACCTCTCTTTTGCCATTTTTCCACCTTTACACTGCTCGCCTCTTAAACTTAAAGTTTTTGACGGAATAGCACGGTAAAACAATGCGGTTTCGTCAACGTTAAAAATATTTTTTTGATCGTAATCCTTTATATAAGTCGAAATTCGGTTCTTCCGATCTGCAACAATTTGCTGGTCAACATCGTTGGATTCTCCACAGACGCTGCTCCATACGACATTATGTCTCGCCCGGAAACTCTGTAGCCAACCATTTGATGCTTTAAAAGTACTGTTTCCAGCGGAAACGGCGATATTCCTGGCCTTCTCCTGAACCATTGGCCCAGATAATGGAATGTTTCGAGATCTCGTTTGTACGAACCATTCCCATACCTTTTGGTTTAATTCTTCGTTTTGGTTCACCGTAACTTTTTTCTTCGCTTTAGGATCACGGGT
The DNA here is from genome assembly GCA_018703685.1 of Orius laevigatus. Taxonomy (NCBI): domain Eukaryota; kingdom Metazoa; phylum Arthropoda; class Insecta; order Hemiptera; family Anthocoridae; genus Orius; species Orius laevigatus. The sequence continues at coordinate 136,216 of JAGWEN010000187.1, read as the reverse complement.
TCCGTTTTCAACTTCTTGTTTAATTTTCTCCTTGTTCTTCAGTAGCTGGTAAATTTGTGTTTTTCCGCACTTGAAAGTCACCATCAACTGTTTTACACTGCACTTCTTATTTTCAAAGCTATTTATAATTTCCAGTTTTTGTTTATTCGTTAACTGAACTGTTTATTCGGTGAGAACTGAAGGAGTCCTGTGGCGGTAATAATTTTTCCTTTTCGGACTCGTTGACCATCTTAACGGAAATTTAACGGTCGGAAAAACAAAGGGAGGGATTAGAAAGGCAGTTTTACCTGCATCGGGTTGAAACGGCATAATAGAAAAATTAAAAAAAAAATTCCGTATAACTCAGGATTTTTACCAAAAATATGGAAAACCATTTCCGTTTCCGCGTTATACAGTTTCCGTAAATCTCAGGTTCCAATGCAAAGAATTTACTATCTAATTGGCCGGGCCCATGAAGATTTTCCGTAATTGACAGGTTTCCGCAAATATCAGGTTCCGCATAACTCAGGTTTTACCTGTATTAAGTTGTATATCACTGAAATAGGCTCTACTTACTTTTAAATTACCCCTTTTTAAGAGATATATGGAATAAAATTCGTTATTGTACTCTAATTAGCAACTAAAGTGGGTCAAAAAGTTCTTAAACAAACCTATTTTTCCGATAAAGTAGGTCTAAAAATAAGCATTTAAAATGTTAAAAACTTCAAATATTCAATAATTAATTTTTAATTTAATTAATTATTTCGTAATTTCTGGGAGGTTTCAAAAAATAGCATTTTGGTGGTGTGACGTCATGAGACCATTCAACCGTCAACAGGTTCAACAACCCTTTTAGGTATAAGAATTAGGATAAAAGAAATCCCCGTTAGTTTAAGCGTTGAAATTGTATAGTAAAAAACCAATAATAAAAATTCAATAATAAAACAAAGTTTAAATAACGTATAAATGAAAATAAAAAAGTGTGACTGTAAAAACACTTACGGTTACAAAAATCTTTTCAGAAGTCATCGTATTTTTACAGAACGGCACGAAACACTTTCTACTAACTTTTGTTTTTTTAGATTCCATTATTATTCAACTAAATACGCGAGGTTTTTATATTGGCTCTACGCCTTTAGTGTAATAAATGCGTTTTTATTTATTTATTTATATAGGTAACCGACGAGGAGGTTCCCCCGGTTTTAATTTTTAAATAATGATGCGGTCTCAATAGCTTGGGATGCTATGACGCGGGAGGACCTGCCTGTTATCAGCGTGGTATCAAAGCGTCAAATTTCCATTATTTCAAAAAATCATTAAAAATCTATTTTTCATCGTAGAGAAAAAATTCAAACGGCATTGTGCTTGATTTGTTCCCGTCTTTAATTAAGAACAATAAAATTTTTTTGCTTTAGTTGCTAATTCTAAATCTTAGTCGAGATAGCAAAAACGGCAGAGCGTGAACACTGACTAAAAAAAAAAGTTTTTAATGTTAACTTGGAGGTTTTGATTCAAAACTTTTGAAGAAAATTTGGGCTTTAAAATGTTGCGTTTGAGGTTTTTGATAAAAGAAATTGCACTTAAAACGTGTTTTTGAGGGTTTTTTTTTACGAAAGATTGGCTCTTAAAACCATGATTTTGAGTTTTGACGAAAACCCGTCTGTTGATTTTGAAATTTTTTAAACGAAAATTTGGCTCTTAAAACCTTGCTTTTGAGGTTTCTGACGAAAAACGGCTCTTAAAACCTTGATTTTGAGGTTTTTGACGAAAAATTGGCTCTTAAAACCATGATTTTGAGGTTTTGAAGAAAAAGTGTCTCTTAAAGTTGATTTTGAGGTTTTCTTAAACGAAAATTTGGCTTTACAAATGTTGATTTTGAGGTTTTGACGAAAAATTGGCTCTTAAAACCATGATTTTGAGGTTTTGAAGAAAAAGTGTCTCTTAAAGTTGATTTTAAGGTTTTCTTGAACGAAAATTTTGCTTTGCAAATGTTGATTTTGAGGTTTTGTCGAAAAATTGGCTCTCAAAACCTTACTTTTGAGGGTTTTTTTTCACGAAAATTAGGCTTCACAAATGTTGATTTGTTTTTGACGAAACATTTGCTCTTATAATGTTTTTAAGGTTTTTGATGTAAACTTAATTTATGTTCATTTTGAGTTTTTTGACAAATGCATAATTGGATTTTGGAATTATATGAACAAAAAAAAAAAAATAAATAAAAAAAAAAAAAAAGTTGGTATTTGACGATGAAAAAAATTTTTGGGAGGAATGTTCAACTGATAGTTTCAAAATATTAAACTAGATTCTCCAAAAACTCTAATTCGTGTGTTTCTGGACCTAATGCTTGAAGGAGGAGGAGGGAAAAGAAAAGAAAGAAACGCAAGAAAAGGAGGAGAAATGAAGGAGGATTACATGATTAGAAAAGGAGGAGGATTAAAAAAATGGAGGATTGAAGGTGGAGGATTAAATAATTAGAAAAGGAGGATAAAAGGAGGAGAACAAAAGGGCCTCCAGTGTCCATAAACGGTCAAAAATCAAGCTAAAAACTTCGCAAAGGTACAAAATCTAGTTAAATGGGCCGTTTTTATTCCAAATTGACCAAAAACCCATGCTAAAAAGGGCAATTTATTGCAATAAAGGAATCTAGTTGAAGGGTCCCGTAGTGTCCAATTGGACCAAAAATAAATCAGAAAAGAGCCCAATTTGTTGAAAAGGAATAACAGCTTATTAAAAGGTCCCTTAGTGCCCTTCTTAGCTTGGTTTTTGATCCTTTTTGGACACTAGGGGCCCTTTTCTTCTCGATTTTTGGTCCTTTTGGACACTAGGGGACCCTTCAACTAGAACTATTCCATTACGTACTAATTTAGATTTTTTTTTTTTTTTTTTTTTTTTTTTTTTTTTTATACTAAGGGCCCTTTTAACTAGATATTATTCCTTTTCGACAAATAAGACCCTTTTTAGCCACATTCTGGATATATTTTGGACCCCGGTGGCCCTTGTTTTTGTACCTATGCGGTAAAAGTGCCTTTAGCTTAATTTTTTTATATGTTTTTGGACTCTTGGAGCCCTTTTAAATAGACATGGGCAAACAGGCCAATTTTTAGCTTGATTTTTGATAATTTTTGGACACTTGCAGGCCGGTAAATTTAACCTTTCCGACCCTCTCGCCTTCTAAATTAGTTTTCAACATAAAATGTGTTTTTATTTTTTATTTAAACAATTTTAAGGGGTCTTAAATTAAATTTTAACCCGAAACATAAAAAAAATAAAACAGAGAGAAAGAAAATTACATTTGAAGCCAACCTCCCTTTGAAAACTTCTCCGGCAAATTTCATTATTCTCGGTATATTTTATGTAGGTGCGCAAATTCGTTTTAAAATAAAAACTTAAATTTTTGGGAACTTTTTCGATGATAGAAAAAAAAACCTCTCTAAAAGGCGAATTTTTAAATATTTTTTTGATTTTTTCTTTTTCAGTTAGACCGATTTAAGGAGCCGCCGGCGTTCGGCCCGATGTGCGACCTTCTTTGGTCTGATCCTTTAGAAGACTTCGGCAACGAGAAAAACGCCGAGCACTTCAGCCACAACAGTGTCAGGGGATGCTCTTATTTCTATAGGTAACTTTTTCCTTTTATTCAGAGTAGGGCGTAATTCAATTACATTGTAATTGAATTAATAATTTAATTACAATGTAATTGAATTACTTTTATAGTAAATAATTGAATTACATTGTAATTCAATTACAATGTAATTTGTAATTAGATTACATTTTCAATTACAAATTACAACAAATCGAAAAATATCTATTTTCACTAAATTTTCAAGAAAAATGAAAAACGATCATTTAGAATTCATTTTCAAAGTAAAAGACATCCTAGATGGCATAATAATCCTAAAAAGACACCCCAGAATCCTTCATCATTGAAAAAATACCCTCTAGAATTTATTTTCAAAGTAAAAGGCACTCTAGGTGCCATTATAATCCTAAAATGACACTCTAGGTTTATTTATGAACGATAGACCCTCTAGAATCCTTCGTCATTCAAAAAATGCCCTCTAGAATTCATTTTCAAAGTAAAAGGCATACTAGGTGCCATTATAATCCTAAAATGACACTCTAGGTTAATTTATGAACGATAAATGACCCTCTAGAATCCTTCATCATCGAAAAACGACACTCTAAACTTCATCATCACAGAAAAGATACTCTAGGTGCCATTATAATCCTATAATGACACTCTAGGTTTATTTATGAACGATAGACCCTCTCGAATCCTTCGTCATTGAAAAAATACCCTCTAGAATTCATTTTCAAAGTAAAGGCATACTAGGTGCCATTATAATCCTAAAATGACACTCTATGTTTATTTATGAACGACAAATGACCCTCTAGAATCCTTCATCATCGAAAAACGACACTCTAGACTTCATCATCAAAGAAAAAGATACTCTAGAGAGTCTAGAGTCCTTTATCATAATAAAAAAAAAAAAACACACACATTTTTGTTGCCGGCCATTACATTTTTGTAATCGAATTAATTTTTTTTTTTTTTTTGTAATCGGATTAAATTTTTTTGCAATCAAATTACATTTTTTGTAATCGAATTACATTTCTTGTAAATCGAATTACTTGTAATTTGTAATCCAATTACTTTTTCCAATTACATTGTAATTGAAATTACAAAGTAATTCAATTACTTCAAAGTAATTTGTAATTTGTAATTCAATTACATTTTGCCCTACTTTCCTTTTATTTATACAGAGAATTTACTTTTTTCTCGGAAACACTCTAATTTGCCAAAGCCCTCATTTGAAGATTGAATGGTTTTCCTATTTACGTTATTAATTAAATTATATTTTTGTTCAGATATTAAAATTGAATAAAAATAATATTATTGTTTGGGGAGGTAACCCAGTTCTTGGCGAGTAATTGGTTCGCCGGTAAATTGGCTTAGGACTTGGGATGGAAAGGCCACCTTTTTGATTTTTCCCTTTTTCATTCCCCCTTCTCCTCCTTCCTACGTGACTTTTGGGGATTCAGCCAACTAATTCTGAAAATAAGATGTTTCCACTCTTGTTAGTACAATATTTATTCCATTTTTTTCCTCTTTCCTTTCCAAGATTACTCTTCAAGCCTTATTAGTTTTTCACCTTTTCCTTTATTCGGATCTTTATTTTGTTCGGTCCTTTTATACTAAAGAGTGCCGCCAAAGGCCTTAGGTTCATAGCTCGGTCCCAAGTCCGAGGAAAGGATTTCTGGGGCTTAGAATTTTGCCACCACCTCCTCTTGACGTCACCAAGCCTAAGATGACCAGCTCTAATATGGAAAATAGGATTTTTTTTTTTTTTTTTTTTTTTTTTTTTTTTTTTTTTTTTTTTTTTTTCTTCGAATGATTAATTTTTTTTTTAGTGATTTTGTATTTTTATTTTTTAAGCTTCTTTTTCCTTTTTTTAACTTTTTTTTTTCTCTCTCTTTCTCTCTCGAATACGGTATTTAGGAGAAGGAAAAGTAGTAAAATAAAATTTGTAGAGAATTGAATTTCCTTTCTGATAGAGTTTCGTGTATACAAACCTACCAAGGGCTTTTTCTGATTAATCACCAGGTTTTTCGCCATTTCATCTATTGTATCCTGATTTCCATCCATTTTTAATGTTTTAGTTACGCTGCTTGCTGTGATTTTCTTCAGAACAACAACTTATTGTCCATTATCAGAGCTCATGAAGCGCAAGACGCCGGGTAACATTGATAACCTTTAATAACTTCCCAATAATTTGATCCCCAACAGTTATAGAATGTATCGAAAAAGCCAAACAACGGGTTTCCCATCGTTAATCACAATATTCTCAGCACCAAATTACTTGGATGTATATAACAATAAGGTATACGATTCGTTTTCTTTTTCAATTTCTCAAAATTTCCTCTCAGGCTGCTGTTCTGAAATATGAAAACAACGTAATGAACATTCGACAGTTTAACTGCTCCCCTCACCCTTACTGGCTTCCTAATTTTATGGACGTCTTCACATGGTCTTTACCTTTCGTCGGTGAAAAAGGTAACTTTTACGATATATATGTATATATATTTTAAAAAAATCGTTTTTAGTTACCGAAATGTTAGTTAATGTTCTCAATATTTGCTCGGACGATGAACTTATGTCCGACGGCGACGACGCCCTCGAAGAAGGTACGACTTTTTATCTTTTGAATTCAAAAAGGATGTGTAACATATTTTTCATCTCCGCCTTAGCCAGTTGAGATCTTAGCCTGAATTTCAGCTTAGCATTTTATCACGAAATTTCGCTTTTTAAAAAGTCTTTTCTAGCATGTTTGCACAAAATTTCCTTTTTTTCGAAAAAATTCAATATAAGATCTCGACTTTGTTACATGTCTTAAATAAGATATTTATCCAAGGCAATATTTTAAAACAAAAAACACTGATTTTTATTTTTCTCTGTTCTCTCTTCCTCCCTTTTTTCCTAACACTTTTTTTTGTATTTTTTTTTTTTCCTTTTTTTGTCTCTTTTTTGCTGCATTGGAACTTTTACTTCTCAGATGGTAAGAATCGAAATCGTTTATTTTATTTTAATGTCGTAGATTAAGAAAACATGAATACTGGGAAATTCAAAAGTTTTTCCAAAAGTAGAAGAATGTTTGTCTTCCACCCCTAAAATACGAGAAGTTTTATCAAAATTTTTTTTTAAATTCACACTACTCACAAGTTGGATAATCACCATGAACGATTCAATTGGTTTTAAGGCTCAAAGACATATTTTTTGCACTTTTTCTGGCATTTTAATTCCCAAAATCCAGGTTGATTGCTCCTGGTGGTTAAGATTTTTGTTTTAATTTTGCGGTTTAAATTTATATGAAACTAGGTCTAGACTTTATAGGATTTGCCGTTTTCCCATAAAATCCACCAATATATGGTAAAATGAGCCACTTTTCGAAAATCGAGAAAATTCGGAACTGTTAAATGACTACCATTTCCGAACCATAAAAGGTTGCAGATTCGGACTTTTTGGACAACGTTAATAGCCTTTAAAATGAGACCTAGGACTTTCCCGTGAGAGCTATAAACGTATGGTAAAACAAAAATCTGTCCTACAAAAAATGTTTAACTTTGACCATCGATATCTCCTGAACGGCTGGACAGATTTTGACTTTCAAAAGCTCGTCAGACGCGAAATTTAATTTTCTTTCATTTTGTACTTCGTGGTCAAGTCGCTAGAGCCAGTAGTTTGCGAGCTAGAGGTCAAAAACCGAAAAAAGTGCCTATTTTTGACGTTTGTTTTTTGTTGAAAGGGAAATCTTAATTACTAAATCCAAAACCGCAAACTTGAAGCAAAATTTTGTGAGATGTGAGACCAAAAATCCTCCTTTAAAAAAAATGCCTGCATTAGCTTCCTATCATGTAGAATGTGTGCGTGTGTGCGTCTGGATTTTTTTTCTCCTAAGTAGCCCTCCCCGAAATTTTAATTTACATTAAATTTTGTACACTTCTCTGCTTGCTCGACACCTTTCCCATGTCTTTTAGTCTTCCGATTTTATTTCGAATTTAACTTTTGCTTCCGAATCGCAACTTTCAAGCTCATTAACGTTGAGACATTTAACTTTCAAAGAGAGAAAAGAGAAGTCTCAAAACGTCACTTTTTCATTTTTTAAGTCAGGTATGTGTGGATATACAAGATTTTTTATTTTATACCTACACATAACCCTCCTACCCTCATCCGGTATATACTCAGTAAAAAATATCTTATTTGTGTTTTCTTATCTTTAAAAATTAGCACAAAAAAGTATACATGCACTTTTACCCTTGTATCTTTCTTTCTCTTTTTTTTCTATTGCCATGCATTGGCCATTCCGGTCTGCTCCAGCCAAAGTTATTATTAAACAAAAAAATGGTAAGTTTTAATATTCCAAACTTTTATTTAAAACAAAAAAAAAAAAAAGATTAAAGAAATAAAACGAAGATTTTTAAATAATAAAAAGAATTGATTTAATTTATTTATTTTTTATTTATTTATTTTTTCTTTCTTCGAATGATTTAATTTTTTTAGTGATTTTTTATTTTATTTTATTTTTATTTTTTATTTTTTTTAAGCTTCTTTTTCCTTTTTTTAACATTTTTTTTTGTTTAACTTTTTATTTGATTTTTTTTAAAGAAAATTTTTAACAAAAATTCTTTAAGCCGGAATATTGACCTGAAATAAAACTTACAGAAAAAACAAACTAAACCAAATTTTCATTGCTTTGCTGGTGCAAAAAGGGATGTTTTATTATTATTTATCATTTATTTCCCCCCATTCCCAAACCATATGTATGTAGACTCCCAGTTTTCGTCTGCATGGGTTAATTTTCCCACCTATAATAATTTTTTATATTTCAAAGCAATGAAAATTTTCGATTTTCGAATTAACAAAAACTTAAGACATTCGAAAATTTACTTTTGGACCAAACTTTTTTTTTTTTAATACAAAACTGCTATTAACCTCATTTGCTGTTTTATTTCTACTAAATGGTCGAAAATTAAATTTTAACTTTTCATGAGTTTCAGCGACAAATTTTGATCCTTTGACAGTTTTTCACTTCTTTTCTCTTTTTTTTAAATTTCAAATAGACATTCACTCTAAGACACATTTTTTTTACCTTCACTTTTCGCTTACACAAAAATTAAAAATATAAACAGGGTGTGCTAGAGATTATCTGCCAGACTTTTGACCTCACGAAAAAAGTGTCGAAGTAAACACCCTTAATTTTAAGTGAGGAATCCATTTGGATCGGATATACAGGGTGCTCCAGAAGGACCCTAACTTCGTCGTTTTAAATATGAACCCTATGTTTTGACTTAGGAAATCGATTCTACGGTTCGTTTCCAGTAACTTTTACATAAAATACTTAGTTGATAGGACCAAACGTTCCGGCGTTAAGTGCCACTTAGCATGGACCAGCAACTCGGGGCTGTTTGGTCCTATAGAAAAAAGTGTTATAAGTAAAAGTTAATGGAAATCAAATCTAAAATTGAATTCCTGAGTCAAAACGTTCATATTTAAAATAACGAAAGGGCCCTTCTGGAGCACCCTGTATGTCGAATCCAAAAGTTATCCATCTAAATGGATTCCTCGCTTAAAATAAAGGGGGGGGTTTACTTAGATCCTTTTTTTCGTCAGGTCATAAGTCTGGCAGATAATCTGCACTCTGGCACACCCCGTGTATATTTTTCTCTACAAGCCACATTGGCTGTTTTTCTTTCCACATTCGCCTTTTTTTACAAATATTTTCTCCTTTTTTTTCTCTCTCTTTCACCAGAAAAAACTTTTTTCACACATACTTGATGAATAAAATAAAGCAAGCAAAAAAGTTACCTTTTGTTTTTTGATTTTTTTAATTTAATTTAATTTTTATTTTTCCTCCCTTTTTTTTGTTTTTCGTTTTATTTTGATTTGCGATTGCATGGAGTGTTGTGTTTTAATTTTTTTTAGTGTGTAGACGCCTTTTATTTTTATTAAACAAAATAAAAGCACTTTGTGCTCTAGAATAGTGCATTGGTAAGTTTTGTATTAATACGTTTTTTTTTACAGGTTAATTTAAGTTTTTTAGGTTATAAAAATGCTCATTTTCTTGTATTTAATTTGTATCTCTTTATGAATTAAAATTTTTTTCCTTGAATAAAATTTGACGAGCACATATTTTCGCTTGAGAATCACTAGTGAGCATGTGTCTTGATTTTATCCTTCTTTTTAAATTCAATGAAATTCTACACCTTTATTCGTTATTTTTTATATGCAAGGGTAGAAATTTGTTGCGTTTTTCAGAGGTTTATAGAAAGTTGCTTTTCCATAATTAATTTTAAATTTTATATTAAGCTTATATTGATTTTGCCATCCCCCCTTTTTATCATTTATCATAAATATCATAATGTTTTTATGGTTTTCCTCGATTTTTTTTTATTAAAAAAAAAAAAAAAATTTAAATGGAAAAGTAGCTAAAAACTAAGATTTCTTCTTATAAGCTCTGTGCTCTATAAACAAAATAAAATTACACCAAGTCATTTTGCATGTAATAAAGGATACAATTAAATAAACTCAACAAGAATCACCCCAAGTTTTAATTTTTATTTGATTTTTTATTTTTCCTTATTTTTGCCACAAATTGTTAAAGTTTTTTTTGTGTTTGTTTTCCGTTTCATTTTGATTTGCGTGGATCCACTTGATGGGCTGATCAACCTATCAATCTACTCAAATATTGGAATTTGGTCGGTGAGTGTGAAAATAAGAAAAAAAAAATTTAAAACAAAAAGTTTGAAAAAGTCGATTCGTTTTTAGGTGTCAATTTTTTAAATTTTTTTTGAGGACCAAATTTTTTCATTTTGTGCGCTTCAAAATCGGTTACAGAACAAGCAGTCCACTTGAACATTTTCTGCATGAAAAAAAAAAATTAAAAATTTTTTTTTTAATTTACGAAAAAAAAAAATCTACCTAAAAAAGAAGCATGATTTCAAAAATTAAAACTTTTTTTTTGTATGTGAATGGCATTGCTTGGCTAAAAAATGTAAATATAATTTTTTTTTCCCACTTTTTGCCACGCTCATACTATTTTATTTTTTTTATTTTAAGAAACTTGAAGAAATAAAATGTAGATTTTATTAGGTGTTGGTAGATACCTTACTGGAAAATATTTGTTTAAAATAATTGATTTTATTTTCAGGTACAGCAGCAAACTTGCGTAAGGAGGTTATACGCAACAAAATCCGAGCAATCGGAAAGATGGCAAGAGTTTTCTCTGTTTTAAGGTCAGTAGAAACTTTGTGAGAAAAACCCTCTGATTCTAGACCCCCAGGAGGCCCTAATCGTCTGTAGCATCCACAATTTTTATCGTTTAATTTATACCCAGGGGCGGACTGGGATCTTATGGTGTGGGTGGGTTTTCAGTTAAGGGGCGCAGAAAATTTTTACAGAAAATTGGCTCTTAGAAAAATATATTCAGCAAAAACAGAGGTTCCCAAAAATTTTCACAGTGCGCCCCCTTTTTAAACAAATTAAAACCTTTGCCTCCCCCCCCCCAAAGTTTTGAATGTTAACTTTGAGGTTTTTGAATGAAATTTGGATTTTAAAATGTTGATTCTGAGGTTTTTGATAAAAGAAATTGCACTTCAAACGTTGATTTTGAGATTTTTTGACGAAAAAAAATTTGCTCTTATAACCATGATTTGGAGGTTTTTGACAAAAATTGCCAATTTAAAGTTGATTTTGAGGTTTTTGACGAAAATTTTGCCTTAAAATATTGATTTTAGGCTTCACACATGTTGATTTCGAGGTTTTTACTTTTTTTTTTTTTTTTTTTTTTTTTTTGACGAAAATTAGGCTTTACAAATGTTGATTTTGAAGTTTTTCATGAATTTTTGGGGATATTTGCACACAAAAAAAATTTTTTTTTTAGCTTTCCCTAACCCCCCTGGGGACAGCTTACGCCCCCCTGGGGGGGCGCGCCTCCAGTTAGGGAGCCACTAAGCAAAAATAACGCTTAAAAAAAAAAAAAAAAAAAATCTGGCGCGGGTGGGTTCTGTCCCCCCCCCCCCCCGGGCCAGTCCGCCCCTGTTTATACCAATAGAAAATGGATGTTACAGACATATAAAAGTTTCATTGCAATGGATCTTTTGATGTTCATTAATGAACAATTTTTTAGAGAGGAAAGCGAGAGTGTTCTTCAGCTGAAAGGATTGACGCCGACAGGATCGTTGCCGCTTGGAGCCCTTTCCGGAGGGAAGACATCTTTAAAGAATGGTAAAATCACTTTTTTCGAGCATTCCGTTGATTCTCTTTTTGTAGCACTTCAAGGTTTCTCGCCGAACCACAAGATCACGAGCTTCGCGGAGGCAAAAGGTTTGGACGCAATCAACGAGCGCATGCCGCCGAGAAAAGACGCTCCTCCGACCCCGAGCTCCGAAGAGAAACAACCGGTTGCCACGCCAACCCAGCCGAACCCGACTTCGCAACCGCCCCCCACAAACTCATGAGCAATACAAGTAAAAAAAAAAAAAAAATTTTTTTTCCCTTTCTCATTATCTTTTTCCAGGAAAACCGTTGATTGTGCGAGAATGGACGGGTCTCTCTAAATCCCCCTTCCTTTGTGTGCTCTGCCTTGGTCGTATTTATTCAATATATTTAAACAAAACAAAAAAAAAATTACATAAAAAAACATAAAAAAAAATTTTTTTCTTATATTCTCTTTCATATACGACTTTGCTTAGACTTTCTATTTAATCCATAAGGAAAAATATCTCAAATTCACATATATTTTATACAAGGAAGGAATTTCCTAATGTAAAAAAAAAAAAAAAAAAATCGATTTTTCTCTGTTTTTGGAGGCCTTCTCAAATCATTGAAAATGTGCTGGGTTCACCTTTCCGAAGCCTCCAGGTTCAGCAGGCTGAACTTTAACTTCCTTCACTTTTAGATCTGATTGTAGCAAAAGCGTCCATTCTCCTTTCCAAAAATCCCATTTCTAGTCAGAAAACGCCTTCAAAAATTTTAAAAAACCAATTTTTTTTGTATATAAATAATTTTTTTTTTTGTAAATAAATGTCAACAAAAAAGACATACACTGGAGAATGGGCGCATCAAATTTGTGTTTCCTCCATATTATATTAAAATATTAGTATCCAATATTGTTATATAAAATATGAAAATTTTAACTTTTGTTTTGTCTCTATAATAATAAAATATTTAATAAACATATATAGAGATTTTTAAGCCTTCCTGTAAAATTGAATGTGAAATATATAAAAATAATTAAAAAATTTAAAAAAATGTTTTTTCGTGTGACTTGTAATGGAATTTTTATATTTGTGGGATTGTATTACAAGTGTCAATTTTTTGCTTTTTCTTTGTTATTCTGTATAAATGAAGACTTTTCACTGTGCACTTAGTGTTTTTTGTATATAACGTCACAGAGGACAGTTTACAAATTTCGGGCATGTGTAATATGACCAAAAAAAATTTTTTTAAATATCAATCACGTTTTTTCTTAAAAATCCAGAAAAACAATTTTTTTTTGTATATAAAAAAAAATTCAAAAATATTCTAAAAATTTTTTTTTTAGGCTAGAATAGATGTAAGCATAAAAAATTACCTCTTTGTTAAACAAAAAAAAAAGATAACCTAGAAAAATATTGAATCTCTTTTCTTCGGCCATTTTGTGCCAGCTTTTTATTTCGCCACATATCATTGATTAAATCAATGGTCAATTAAAAAATTGTTTTAAATAAAACGCCTTTTTTGTGTGAGCTTTTCAAAAGCTTAATCTCTATATATGAAAAAAAAAATTGTTCGGGATTTTCCCTATTTGTGAGTGTATATACAAAAAAAAATTTTCTTTTGGCTGTATACATTCACTACCCGTTATGCTGTATATAATATACTAGAGTGCCATTTTTCCACCTATCTTTCATTTTACTACGATTTATTATATATAATTAAAAAAACGGAAAATGTTAACTCACACGTCTATTTCTTGCTGAGTTATTTGTTGATACAATAAAAAAAATGAAATATTAAAAATTATTATAAAAAGTTATTTTATTTATTTTTGTTATAAATTCCTGGACCGTCGGGAGTTCTTGAATGTTTGTCCTCTGATCATCCCTCGGTGAGATGAGGTCGCTCTTACTTAGGGATTATCCGAGAATTAAAGTTCAAGAGATCGTCGGGGGAAATAAAATAATGGTTGAGAGGTATGTCAGCTATTTTGTGATTTATTCCCATTTTTAATGGAGGGGTTAGTTAAAAACCGATGATTTCTTGGATTGTAGAATTTGGCTGGCATGATATCTAAAAAGATGGTCAAATTGATCCATTTATTGGTTAATAGTCCATCCACCAGAGGGTGTTTATAGCCAAATGTCAGAGAAATTGCTGGGTAATGCTCAGTGGCAATTTTTTGCCTCCCTAAACTCCAGAATGATTGGCCATATCACAGAAGTGTTCTAAGTATACAAGTTCCTGCAGATCAAGCTGAAGAGAGATCTTGAACCCATGATGTCTCAGGAACGGCTGAACCGATTTCAAGGTATACCCGTTATGGAAAGCTATTTAAAAAGATGTTTATAAGTCTAATAAACGTAGTACCTCAGGAAAAATACAGGGCCAGTCAGCAGGATCGAACCCGGGACCTTCACACAATGGGTGTCTTTCACGCTACCCATTAGCTACTGAACCCCGGATGTCCAAGTAACTGAAATTCCTCCCCTTTACTAGAAGCCCTACGATTTCCTCGACTTCAACACCATCTCCCCCTCATTTCTCCCAAGGTACATTTGATTGACTACAGTCCGGGATGGCAATGACTGCCAGGCAATAGCCACCCCCTCCGGACCGTGACGGCAATATCTGCCGGGCAATTGCTGCCTAAACCAGTCAAGTATCCCATCCTCGTCGCCAATATAATAAACGTAGTACCTCAGGAAAAATACAGGGCCAGTCGGTAGGATTGAACCCGGGACCATCACAATGGGTGTCTTTCACGCTACCCATTAGCTACTGAACCCCGGATGTCCAAGTACCTGAAAGTCCTCCCCTTTACTAGAAGGCCTACGAGTTCCTCGACTACAACAATAAGGTTGACAACCATGTGAATCAAATCGTTTTTTAAAATAATGATTGCATGAAATGTAAGACGAGTGTAATTGTTTTGAGGACGCCAAATAAATGATCAACAGCAGTTGTTGTTGAATCCGCAATTATTGTATCCGCAAAAGTTTTGTTGGTAAAGCCTCGGAATCTGTCGAGCCATGTCAGCGAGGTCTTCAACCCGGGCGCCTTCTCCGCCTCCAGGCCCAGGATACAAAGCAGGAACCGGTGTCTGCTTCACAAACAAATATTCCGTCTTTCGAGCACACGGATCGCTGAAAAAAAAAAAAAAAAAAAAATTATGATTTTTTTTTAAATCGACCTTTTTTTTGTACCAGTTTCTTATAAACTTCTCGAAGCAAGGAGCCTTCCATTTGATCGGGTAGCAAGGATCGTAAGGGTTTGATGCGTTGATTATCGGCCCTGGGCCGAACCCTTGGAACAGACCTGACGACTAAAACAAGAAAAAAAAAAGAATTTTATTCTCAGATCGAAAATAAAAATTGAATTTTAACCATCATACTTACAAATCGGAGCTCTTTCTCCAAAAAAGACCTAAAGCTGCTAATATTAGTTTTCAAAGAATTAGTTATGTCTACTTTTGGGCTTATTTATTTATTTTTATTTTTTCGGTTTTTGGGCAATATCTCAAAAACACATTTGGAGCACAAAATTAAAGCTTATTAAATTTGCACAATTTTGAACTTAAGAGAATTTTTTGTAGAACCACAAAAATAAGTGCTCCATTTTTTTTTTGTCCTGTAGCCTCACTAGGGGCGAAAGGTGGAGTGTTTTTTTTTTTTTTTTTTTTTTTTTTTTTTAATTAATACCAAATAGACACCCAGAAATGAATAACCTCAGTGGGATGCTTAAAATTAGGTTTAAAGAAACAAATTTTTATTTTTGGTTTATTTGAAAATTTTTGTTAAACTTGGATTTCTTCATTTTTAACACACTTTTCTCTTTTTTCGCGATTTCATCCCACTGAGGTGCAATCAACAACAAGGATCATAGACCTACAATGACATAGATCGTGAATTTTCCATGTAAAATAGATTAGAAAAGTTCTATGGGGAAAACGATGAGAATCCTAAACGCGAAGTGACGTTACAGCTCAAGATTTTTTTTTTTTTTTTTTTTTTTTTTTTTTTTTTTTTTTTTTTTTTTTTTTTGCTTTGGGTTTCCCCATTAGCCACGTTTTAGCTCAAGATTTCGCCATACTAAAACATTAACTCTTTAGTCGGGATTGGTTGATAGGAACAGACGCTCTGCTAGGTTAATTTGGGGGGAAGCCACTGATAGTGTTTAAGTTGTCATGGCAACTAAGGCGATGTGGGTGACTCTCATCGTTTTTCCCATGGAATGAAGTAAAGAATATCAAAGATAATTACCCTTCCTCTGCAAAGTGCGTCTTCCCAGCCGCCACCACCATTGCCACCATTACCACCATTAAGTCTCTTTTCGTTCCCTATCGATCCAATATTGTATAATTCAAGTGGGATGGTTTTAAATCGAAGAAAGTCGGCATAATTATTTTTATAATTTGCCAGAGGGTCGTAGCCTTGGTAGGACGAGAAGATATTACCTTGGAGACCGTTTCGTTTTCCGTAGGGTTCCAAACTTCTCCCGTTGGCGGAGGAAGAACGTTTTCCATCGAAGGCCCTTCCGTTTCCGAAGTCGCCGCAAGAGTTGGTCCTCCGGGGCGGGCACGGGTCGCAAGGGGGCGGACACGGGAAACACGGCGGGCAAGGAGACGTACAAGGTGCGCACATCGGCGGAGGACAAGGACCGCAGGGGCCGCACGGGCCGCATGGAAACGTCGGGACGCAAGGGCCGCATAGTGGCGCTCCTGGGCTGCAAGGTGAACCACACGGTCCGCAAGGTGGAGGCCCGCATGGACCGCAAGGGCCACATGGTCCGCAAGGTCCGCAGGGTGCACACGGATCGCAAGGTCCACACGGACCAGGCATACACATCGGCGGACACGGCCCGCAAGACACCAACGGTGCAGCGCAAGGATTACACATAGCTAAAAAAATAAAATAATAAATAAAATCCTTATTTCATCTCCTAATTATTCCTTACCCATTCTTTGACTTCTTTACCCACAAATTTTATATCAATCTAGCGAATCGCGAGAATTTGTTGTTAGTGTGATGTGTTCGTGTAGCTTGTTAAAACTGAAATGTCATATTTTGTCACATATGTTATTTTAGCTGTTTCTATATTTTAGTCCACATGGCTAGGATTCAGCAGTTCCCAATATGGAGCCTTTCTTAATATTCCGTTCATGGCGTTGATAGATCTCCTTCTGCTCTATTGAGGTTGAGGCATACCTTCGTGGAACACTAGAAGATTTTCTTGACTGTAAAGCTGTAGCACCACCGGAACGTTCAAAATTTTGAGTTTTTTGGTCGAGAGGAATGTCCAAAATATGGTTGAGACCTGTGGTTGGTCGAGAGTAGTCTAAGTTGTGGCCTGGGATTGGTCAAGAGGAGTGTCCAAACTGTGGTTAAGGCCTGTGGTTGATTAGAGGAATCTTAAAACGGAGGTTCAGGCCTGGGATTGGTCGAAAGGACTGTCCAAATTGTGTGTAAGGCCCAAGGTTAGTTGGCCAAAACAGTTGGTAAAACAGACACCTCCCTTGACCCACATGTTTGATCATTCTCCTATAAAAAACAAACGCGATTGAAGGAGAAATTTTATTAATTGCACTGCGATCGTAGACATATTAGTAGCGACAAGTCCTGGTCCACTCCCCGTAAGAATTCCTCGGCCTGCATAAATTCACAGTTCCAGAGTCGCTGTAGTAGTCGTATCTTTCATTCCCCATTTTATCCTTCGACCCTTTCGGAGTCTGCCTCATATAAAAGAAATCCGTTTTCACATGACAATCGCTTTAAAAATCAAAAAAATAAGGTTGTTTTAAATGGAAAAGACGTTTTACCCGTCGGGGATTGGAGGGCAATACATGTATTTGACCGGGCAGCAACAGCACGGGTTGTTGCAGCATCTCATGCACATGTAGGTCCCCGGCGAAAGGTTCGCTGGCCCGTTGCACGCGCAAGTTGTCGACAAACAAAATTCTTTATCTCTCGTCTGGAAAACAATTACATATTTTGTTCTATATGCTAAGAATGCGTACATATAGCGGTGGTTTACTCCCTCCGTTTGTCCCATGAAGGGCGTCCGTCATCATTGCTTGGACGTCTTCTTTTAAGCATTCTAGGGCACAACCTAAGCCTCGGTTGTACTTCAAAAGCTAAAAAAGACAAAATTAAGGCAAAAAATTCCCATCGAAGGCTACAGGAGGTTTTGCACTGGTTAGATAATATAGATTGGATTAATTTTGAAATTCAAAACCTCCCTTTTCTGATTGGTTGTTCCACCCCGTTAAGTCATTCCATGTTTGTACTTACTTTGGCGCAATCAATATCTTCCATTTTTCGATAATTTTTATAAATATTTAGGAATATAAGTTGGAGCAGTCAATTTTTTTTCTATTTGTTTATTTGCTCGATTCAACACCTTTCCAGCTAAAAATATTAATTATTTATTATTTCTAGTAGGTTAAAAATGAATATTTTACCACAGCACAATTTCGGCTTTCTCCTTCTTTAAAATTTTGTTCATGCGAACTTGAAACGTTGAATGAATATTTTATAATGACATATGGAACTTTTTATTTTAATTTATTTAATTTTTAACATGTGGAGTGGCAGGTCCTGGTCCATTGTCCTCGGGCGTTTCTGGGCCTACATAAGAAGGTGAAGCCGGCGTCTTCGAAATATTCGTAATTGGGATGGCCCTTAGCGTCGCAGTCTCCGGTCGGTATCTGCTTCAAATAGAAAAATTCCGTCCTTACAGGATGTGGGCTTGAATGGAGGTTATAAAAGGTTACAGAGCATTAACCTTACCCGTCGGCGACTGGAGGGATATAAATACATTTAGGAGGACACCAACAGCACGGGTTGCAGCAGCAGCACGCTTTGACGAGGCAATAGTCGCCCGGAGTCGGACAAGCGGGACCGTTACACGCGCATGTCGTACACAAACAGAACTCTTTATTGGCCGGCTAAAAATATTTCAGCATAGAACCTCAAGACCAGAAAACCTACAGATAATTTAACATCGCACATAGCAGCTTTGAGATCCTCATCCAATAACCGTAATGCCGCACATAATCCTGAATTGTAGGCTCTCAGCTAAAAAATATTATTTCAATAAAACCTTTAATTTAAATAGGTACTCTTTCGCAGTTCAAATCATGCTTCTTATTGGCAACATTTTCATTTTTTCCGGCACATCTTTTTCGCCCTATGCTTCCATTTCTGTCGGTGCTTCCATTTCTACCATTGCTACACCTAGGCATTGTCTGTAGTGGTGTTTTTCAACAGAAGAGCATTTTTTAACGCATGGAACATGTGTTTTAAACTATTTCACGACTGAATATTTGAATTCCCGTAACATCCACAATTTCTGCCCGATTTTATCGATATTAGTACTGTTGGAAAGTTCTTTAAAATAGCTTTCCAACGACTTAAATATCCAGCCAATCTGGACTTACTCCATACACAGTTTCTTGATCGACTATCTCGATTCGCTTAAAATCGACTGAATCATGCCAAACCCTCCTGTGCCAAGATTTAGCATTTGCTACCACCAAGATCAACTTTGCCTAAAAGACCATATGACATGTAATCATAAAACAACATAAAACCAACATTTTCTTGTATATTTTTTGGACGTTAGAGAGATGGATCCTTGTGCGTATCAAGAATGTCTTGTGAGGGAAATGCAATGTCTGACTTCCAAGTTGGCGGCGTAAGTTATAAAAGATAATGGAAGGGTTTAGGTTTTGTTAATTTTTAGATGCCAAGAAGAAGAAAAGAGGCTTAAACGTGCGCAATATTTGTGCCTTCAAAATCAGTATTATCCTTGTCTTTGTGGTCGTTATGGATGTCGTTGTAATATGCGCTATGTCCCTTATGTCCCATGTGTACCTTATGTTCCTCCTTGTCTTCCTTCGCCGAAGTTTGTTTGTCCTCCGTGTCCTCCATGTCCTCCATGCCCTTTGATTCCGGCGGTGACGACCAAATTCGAAGAAAGGATCCAGCCGATGGTTGCTGCTCCATTGCCTCAGTCGAAAAGCGCTCAGGTCATTGTCGCTCCCAAACCAAGTCCGTATGAATCGACGATCCTAAGTCATAAATCGAATCAACAAATAATTGCCTCGAAACCGGTTTCGAATCAAGCCATCCTCGTCCCTAGTCCACCATCAAAGCCTCAAAGTGCAGCCAACCAGAGAATCGTCATGCCCAAAGCAAAAGAGGCCTCAAATCAAAAAATTCGTGTACCAAACGCAGATCAAAAGATATTAGTCTCGAACACAAACCAGAGAGTAGTCATGCCGAAAAAGAATTACCAAATGGCCCCGACTAAAGACCAACAGAAAATTATGGTTAAGAATGAAAGGTCGTTGGCACCGAAAAAGACGTTTGTTTCCAACCAAGCGGTTGTAATGCCGAAGACACCCACAGAATCGAAGCCTTTCAAGGTCAATCAAGGTGTTTCGATGAAAAGACTTCCGAGCAACGCCGCCTTGGCAAAACCGGCACCGAAAACGCCGACTGGGAAGAGCGCGACGACGATGAGGACACCGTCGAAAAGCGCCACGTCGAAAACGGTTGTCAGTCAAGGAGTGTCGATCAAAAGGCCAGCAAGCACCGCCCCTTCGGCCAAAAGCCCTTCCAAAAAGACGGTCACCTCTAATCAGGCTGTCGTCATGCCACGCAAAAATAAACGCTAATAAAAAAAATTTAATAAAAAAAAAAACCAAGAGATTCCTCACCCATCAGGCCGCTAAAGGTCGGGACAAATAGTTTGATACTACTAGAAGCAGTGCCACTACTAGGACTACTACTACCACTACTACTACCAGCACTACTACTTGTGGCTTCTATAGAGCCACTAAATTTGATAACCAACTGCATTTGAATTGAGTACCTTAATACTCTCTATTTTCGTATTGGGTTATAAGTTGAAACAGTAGCCGCCTCTTTTTAATAGGATATACGTATTTTTGATTTCAGGTTAGAACAGAACAACAAGCCTACGCATCCGATATGGATTCCACCTCCTATGCCGATCCGAAACGCTCGAAAACGAACTTACTATAAGAACAACCTACGAAGAAAATCTTGCTCTCCCGTCCGATATACGAAAACCGCTCACAAACGTGAAATATTTCCAGTGGAGCCTAAGAAAGTTCAGAAAGCGACAAAGCCGAGGTACGACCACGGATACAGCGCCGCTCTTCAAGGTTTGTGCGCTGATATCAAATCGCTCATAACGGAAGCCTTGAGTAAAAACGGAAAATGCTGCCATTGCCCTCAAAGTGCGCACCCTAGTCGACAGCAGCTGGTACCTTACAAGCCTCCTGATGACGTCAACGGCAACAAGAGATGCTGCCATTGTCCAAATTATCAGCAGCCTCGTTACCCTCAAGCCCAGTACAACCAAGACAGGTAGTCGATATTTACCTACTACCTAGTACATACCTACTAACTCTATGTTTAGTGAAAAGCATTTTAAAACAGAATTCCTATACGTAAGGCAATCGCCGACTGGTTTAGAACAAAATTGTGGCCGACAGGTATTCAAATATGACCAACAAACTGGAATTTTGAAGTGAAATTTTCAGAACAGAACTTGTTTCTGCCCGGATTGTCGACAATTCACTGATAATAGGTCAAAAATCAACATATTTGACGATTTCTTATAATTTTTTTTTTAGGTTTCAAGATCATTCAAGACCTCGTTTACAGGAGCAAGAAAAACCACCGTGGGTTTACGCGTATAATACAAGAAAATGTTGAATAAAGTTGTTTAAAAAGCAATCCACTCTGGGAGGGGTTGGTAGTTGTGATAGTTCACCCAATGGCCCCTTCCTGCAGCACTGTGATAAGAGGTTATCGTTAACAGGTTAAATTCCAACAAACACTAAAACAAATTTATTGAAATGTACAAAAACAAACAATATAAAACAGTTAAAAATTAATTTACATTATTTACATAATTGTGAAACATTAACAAAATTTTAATAAAATTCCGTTTTTATAAGGTAGGTATGTTATAAATTAATAAAAATAAAAATTTTGAGTTATAAGATCACAGCTGAAAACTTAGATTGCATTTTCAAACTTTTTCGCCCGACAAAGATGCAATGTTGTAGTACGAATGGTCCGGAAATCGTTGGAGTTCGATGTAGTCCGTTTCGGACAAAAGGAGCTGATCAAGGAGGTCGACGAGTTCTTTAAAATCGGGCCTCGCTTCAGGGTCTTTGTCCCAGCAGTAGTACATGATGTTGTAGAGCTCACGTCTGCAGTGTTCGGGCTTCTCGAGTCTGTAACCTTCTTTGACTCGTTTCATGACACCGTGGGCAGAAAGACCTGGGTAGGGCGTCGACCCTAATGTCACTATCTCCCAAATGAGGACGCCGAAGGACCACGCGTCCGATTTGACGGAGAAAACGTTGTCGTACAACGACTCCGGCGCCATCCACCGAATGGGAAGGCGACCCTCCGACTTCCTCTCGTACACATGACTCGCAATCACATCTCGAGCGAAACCAAAATCCGCAACTTTACAACTGTGGTCTGCACTGACTAGAATATTCCTCGCAGCCAAATCTCTATGGATGATCCCTCGACTCGTCAAATATTCCATACCACGAGCGATTTGATAACAAAACGAGGTCAAATGTCGTGATGTGAGCGTGTTGCTTTTCCCATGCATGTTATCATAGCTTCGGGTTGCTCTTGAATTCCGAAGATATGTCTGAAGCTTTCCATTCGCCACATATTCCATAATGACAAAAATGGGATCTAAAAACAAATTTTAATCATATCACAACAAAAAATTTCAAAATTACCTTTCTCAGTACAGCATCCTAGTAAACGTACAACGTTCGGATGAGGCTCAAGCATTTTCATGACCATCAATTCGGACAAAAGGTCGCTCCTTTCTCTTTCGCCAGCATTCTCTTTGAGAGTCTTCACTGCGACTATTTTCGCTCCATCGCCTTCGCCTGGAAATCAAGAAAATAAAAGATGCTGAACGAATACGATAAGTACCTTCTATATCTCGGGCTTCGCACTTCCAAACTTGGCCGAAACATCCTTCCCCCAAAATGTTGAAGACTTTCAAATGATGTCGTGGATACTCCCATCTGTCTGGAGTTTTCACTGGAGGCGTCGACGGTGCGTCCTTTAATAGAAAACAAAAATATATCAAAATTAAATAGCCAAGATAACCTTAAAGTTTTTTAAAGGTTAGGAATTAAATAAAAGGCAAGTTGTGGCTTGTCACTATTGTGGAATAGAAGTTAATGGATCTGAACCCTTAGAAGAGTTACTGGCCCAGGTTTGCCAGATTGGGTCTTTAAAAACAGTCCAATTTGCCATAAATCACCCAAACTGGCCACACTGTCAAAAGCCCAATGTCGTCAGATTATAGGTTTGCGAGATTGGGCCTTTAATAAGTACATACCCCAATTTGCGATGCCCAACTACTTATAGATAACCTATTACCAAGAGGTTATGGATGTGTAAGGTTAATTGGAAGTATGAAGTTTAAAGGATATACCTGTTGAGGAATAGCAGTTGATAAGTCTGTATCCCAAGCTGTGTATCTGTTACTGAAGGCTCTGGGACCTCGCCATTGCTGCATAACTATCGGTTCTTCACCTCCTGTATTTGTTGAGTTTTTCTTTTTCTTTAAGACAAAACAAATTTTAAGACGTACTCAAAACTTTAATGGTATAAAATAATGGTGCTGAATGCACTAATTGTACCAAAAAATGAATAAAGAATATTATTATTACCATATCTTCTTTTTGATTTTTCTTGGAAGAGCACATTCGCTTCCTGAAGAGGAAAGCGGCGATGACTAAAAGGGCGAATGCGATCGAGACCATAGCGACGGGTACGATTGTGATCGCGATGTCGGTCATGTTGGGCCTTGGAGGAATGACAGGAGGAGGAATCGTCGGAGGTGGAATCGTCATCGGCTTCACTGTCGACGGTTTCGGCTCTAAAGAAGGCGCATCTGTGATTTTGATTGCGTCGACCGGAGGGATCGCCGAGGGGACATGAGGGCGCAGAACTGTCCTCGAAGGTGGAGGACGTGGCAAAGAGCTTGGCCTCAACTGAAGAGGAACCTGGCCAATCGGTCTTTCTTCCGAACCATCCGCATCCGGATTTTTGCTGTCCAAAATCAAAACCCAAACCGCAGTCTTCGTCGTCAAAGTCCCATCCGAGACGGACACATACAAATAAAGATTTTCTCCACCCTAAAAACAACTTGAAACTCTCCCCAAAGAAAAAAAAAATCAACTTACCCTCCCTTCAAGGCTAGCATTCGTATAGACGACACCGGTTTTGTTGTCGATTCGAAAAGGTATCGGCGCAGACGTCGATATATTTATGTTGTAACTCGTATAAGGTTCGATGCCGTATTCCAACCGATCGCCATCCGAATCCGACCCTCGAACTTTAGTCACAAAAGTTCCTATCGGCTGAGTGTCCGGAATAATCCACTTCCTCTCCTGCAGATTCAACACTGGAGGCGCATTGTCCAGCATTTGACTCCATCCACCTGCATCAAAACAAAAATTCTCATTTAAAATATTCTTTCGCTTTTTAAATCACCAACTTTCTCTAGTCTCCTCTCATTAACCAACTTTAATGAGCCATAAAATTAAGCCCTTTAAAATTAATATTAGCACATCAAGAATAAAAACTGTTTCCTGGTGAGTTTGATTGGCTGGTCGGTTTCTGGATAGAAAAACATTTTTTTTTTTCGATTGATCCAAATTGTGGTTTTTGACTATTTTTAGGGTGAAAAACAAAAATCTGAAGTCGGTTTCAGGATACAAAAAAAAAAAAATCCGCTAAAACAAATTTTATGCTCACCAAAGGGGGGGGACCCTTCTTCACTTTTTCGACATGAAAATTTTTATGTTTTGATTTAATCAAAAATGTGGTTTTTAACTATTTTTAGCGTGAAAAACAAGAATCTGAAAACGATTTTGGGATTTAATTTTTTTTTACCTCACCAAAGGGGGGACTTTTTTTTTTTTTTTTTTTTTTTTTTTTTCACTTTTTCCACCGTAAAATTTTCATTTTTTGAATTCATCCAATATGTGGTTTTAGGCCATTTTTAGGCTTTTTTTTAAAGGTGTTTATGGCTAGATTCTGGTTGCTTTAAACTCATTTTTAAGCCACAAAATGTCTCTTCTGCACGCTGCACCACCTAAAAAGAAGATAAAACGCGTTGGCCAATTCTTGTTGCCTATGATAAAGTCGAGGATTTTTGATTCTTTGCCAAATGACAATGGCTAACAATGTTAGGATGTGAGCCAGAAAATCCACAGCGTTAAAACGAGATTGTTCTCAAACAGGTTATTCTGCGAATTAATTTATATTGATCTGACATTTTAAAAAAAACGACTCGTGATTTTTTTCTTTCCTTATTTTCGCAGAAGGAGGAGGACATGACCTCGGTGGAGGAATATTCGCCTGACGCGGAACTAAATCACCTTTTTTTCCCATCAGGTTTATAAAAACAATTAAATGAGAATTTTATTTTTTTCAAATTACGACCAGGATGTGGGTATTTATGGACGGAATTTAATGAGAATGATGTTTTAAATTTATTCATCAATTGAGGCAAATTACTCTAATGTAGGAGAAGAGAAAAAACTCATGAAAGGGCAAAGATTTTTAAAAAAAATCGAGTTTAATAATCGACTACTTTTAATAAAATTTTGTTTGGGAACCGGGCGTCAAGGACGACGACGAGATTTCGTGAAAGGGTTCCCCTCCAAGGTTCCATCGTTCCGGGAACACAATGACGTCACTGGTGAAAGTGTTCGAAGCGAAGGTGCGAGAAATGAGACTTGTGAGCAAAATAGAAATTCTAGTTTATACCGAAATTAGGAAAAATTATTTGCGCAGAAAACATTTCGAATATTTTAAGAAGTTAAGAAGAAAAAAAAAAAAAAAAAAACAGGGAGTGTGCAAATCTCTCACAAACGAACCTCATCCTTGAAAAACCGAAAAACAGTAAATCGATTCGATCGGTGGCTCGAATTCCATCCAAACTTCATTCATTTATAAAATTGTCAAAAACCACCCTAATTCACTCAGAAACCATCGAAAACCAACTAAACATTATAAAAACCATCCAAACTAATTGAAAAACCATCTTAGACGATCCAAATGTAATAAAAACCTTCGAAATTTCTTCCGAAACCAACCTAAAAAAACCATCAAAATTTATTCGAAAAACATGTAGAACAGCAATTTTGTTTAATAAAATTGTAATGCATATTCTAAAAAAGAAAATCCTTTCTCTCATATAGAAAATACATCAGGGAACATAAAACTTTCAACCTTTTCCCATTTAAATGTATTTCTTTTCTTTCTCTCCCTTTCTCCCTCCTTAGTGCATAAGAGGACGTCTGACATTCTACAAGGATTATAATAATCGTGAATTGGAGCATTTAAAATGTAAATCCTGTGACCTTTGGTAGGAAAGGGAAGAAAAAAATAATTAAAAACGTTATTTCAAGCTTTTGCTTTTATTATATTCTGTTATTCAATAATCAGAGCGGCTTACAGCTTTCTCCTTTAAAAAATTTTCTTCTTTTTTTAATGGAAAACTCAGAGAAAGTCATTATAATTGGTACGAATCAACGATTTGTTGAGATGTTTTGAAAATGATGGGTTGGTTTGAGAAAATTTTTGAAAAAGTCAAGGTAGCTCCAGACAATTCTTTTCCCCTTTAACGTCCAACAGGTTCCTTCATTTTGGGAATTCATTAAACAAAATTTTTTTGAATCTTTTTTCTTGGCGTTGTTCATTGAGAACAATAGGCCATCATTTTCATAATGGCAAATACAGAACAAATGTTCAGTTCCTTTGTGCTCCCTCGGCTCTCACGTATGATTAAAAGTTATCCAAGCCCCCTGGGCGGAACCCGGAGGGCTTTTCGCCCTTTTAAACGATATAAAGGAAAGAGAAAAAAGAACATCTTCTATGTGAATCTCCGAGGACCTTATTATTAAATTTTTAATATAAAAATATCGGAAACTCATCGAAAAGGGAAGATTTTTGAAGTGAAAATACTCAAGAAACATATGAGAAGGAAGAGAAAATTGAAGTTTAAGTAGGGCAACGAGCCAAGTCAAGAACAGGAGTTTATTTAAGCAATTAAGATGAGGAAAAATTTTCTATGCACTACTATTCGAAAGGAACCCTTCAAATAACTAAAAGGTCTGGTAGTTATGGAAGTGAAGCTCCCAAAACGTATATGGTGTGGTTAAGATTGGTAGTGTTTTACCGGAATTACAATTTTTGGGGAGCATAGTATCTC
This sequence comes from Orius laevigatus, assembly GCA_018703685.1. Classification (NCBI taxonomy): domain Eukaryota; kingdom Metazoa; phylum Arthropoda; class Insecta; order Hemiptera; family Anthocoridae; genus Orius; species Orius laevigatus. The sequence continues at coordinate 109,176 of JAGWEN010000187.1, read as the reverse complement.
CTATACTATAGTATCTATTAAAAAAAAAAAACCGTCTAATTCTGGACAAAAAAAAAGTCGAATGCGGATCGATAGGCCCCGTTCTCCCAAAATGTTTTTCTGACCAATATTGACCCTCAGAAAATTTACGATTGTTTTATCAAGGCAAATAGAGAGCGGAGTATGTAGTGGGTTTGTAACGTGTTTTTATAAGGAAACTTGCCCCCCGGGGAGGTTTCTTTCCCGGCGTGTGAGTCGCCCGGTCGTCGACCTCCTCTCGTGAAAATCACGTTTCGCCGATTTTCCGAATAAAGGTAATTCATACCCTCGAAAAGGTTCCGTAATTTGAAAAGTGAGAAAAATGAGAAAGTGCGTTTTGTCCGGAAAGGTCTCGTTTTTTGATTTCGAGCCACGATTTGTGAAAGGAAACCGATCGAGGGGTAGCGGAAAGGGACCTACTTCTTCTTCTGCTCCCGTTCCCAGTTGACCGCGATAATCGAGTCAACTTCTATAACTTCCTCACATTGTCAATCTCAAAAGCAATAACTGAACAAAATATTGTTTTTGTTTTTACAGCATTTAGAGAAACCGATCACTATTTAATTGGGAATCCCATTTTTCTTCATCCATTTAAAAAAATCCCATTATAAACCTCTTAAGTTGTACATTCCTATCGGAGTACTTGTTTGTTTAACATTTTAATGCTGTTTTAATTATTTATCAAAATTCCAAGAATATTATTTTACTCTTGGTATTTCCCTACTTTCATTTAAAAAAAAAAAAAAAAGAAAAAAAAAAAAAAAAATAAAAAAAAATAAAAAAGTATGAAGGTGTGTGCAAGTGCAAACGCATTCCTCCTTTCACATGATTTTATTTTGTAGCTTAGTTTAAGGAAGATTTCTTTCAGAAAATCTACTTTTTTTTTCTTTCTTTTTTAATTATGATTTATGACCAATATATTTTCCCAAGATTGTCAAAATTTGCCTAGGAATCGCTTGGCTGCGGGCTGCGGCCCATTAGCCCTGAGTCTACCCTGAGGAAATGAAGCTGTGACATGTCTGTCCATCCTCAAAGGTGAATGCTAGAATATAGCACTGATAAACTCGTGATAACATGATAACAGTTGATATAGGTTGGCTTCTTGGCTCCTATCCGTTCAGTTATCGAATCGTTCCGCATTGAAAGTTTTTGAGTTTAGAGAGTGGTTTTGGATATGAATTCGAAGGGAATGGGATGTTGGGGGAGTTGAATACGGTTGAGATTTGAGGATGTTCGGAGGCATTGAGTGTGTTTGGGGAGTTGAAGGGGTTTCGAGAGTTAAGGTTGGATTTTCAAGTTTATGAGACTGCGAAGGATAAGAGAGTAAGAGATTAGAAAGTGTTTGAGGGTAGTTAAGCTTGTCGGAGGACAGGTCAAATAGTGCAAGAGGATGCGAAGGAGGACGATTTGAAGGAAAGGTGCCGGCTGAAGAGGTTTGGGGAGAAAGGGCCATGAAGTAGAGAATGATTGATGAAGGGATTCTGGGGAAGTGATGTTCCCAGATCGGAACGATTTCATGACTGTACCTTTCAATTCCTGTAACTCCCATTGATCAGTCATGAAATCTAAGGACATTCAACAGGGTACTGTCATGACTGAATCTTTAAACACCTGTAACTTCCACAACTTTTGGTAGATTATGATTAATTAGTTGGTTACGTTTCAGTTATGTCAAAAAGAGCTTTCCAACGGTATAAGTGTCGATCTAATCAATCAAAAATTATGGCAGTTTTGAGATTCAGGGTTAGCAGGTTTGAAAGGACTGAGGTTGTTGGGAGTGTTTAATGGTAGGGAGTGGTAAGAACAAGAAGTCCAAAGAAAGATCTTCAGCGTCCTTTGGAGGGTTTTAGGGTTTAGGACCTCGCCAGGGCAGTCCAAGCCAGAAGAAGCTACAGATCTGCCATTATACGAATTGAACCTAAACATTTTGGTGCCAGGAATGTTTTGCACGTACATGATGATGTAAATTTCATAAAAATCTGTTGGACTTGATTCATACACGGATAGTTTGATTCCTGTTACCTGTGAGAGCTGCTGAAAGGAAGACAGTCATCCAGAAAAGAGGCTGGTCCATATTTGAGTCGGTAATCCCACACACGTCACCAAATAAAATCACTTTTTTGTATTTTTTTGACGTTTATTCACAAAACTACACTTCCGTCACCCACCCTTCAAGTCTCTTCGTTTCATTTCTGGGGCGAAGTCGACTCAAGTGTTGGACATGTCGTGGGTAAAGTAAATTTTTCAAGGCGATTTACGACCCGTGGCGTTCACCGTCTGACCCAGGACTAGGTCATAAGTGGGACGAAAGCAGATCCGTCGGCCATCTTGAAAATGCCTTTTACCTCTTTTTTCCTTCTTCTACTCCCTCCACTTCGGACGATTCGGGTTTTTTTCTTCTTTCGCCGGAAGGGACACGGAAGACTCACGAGTAATTGGTCACTAATCATTTTTCAGATTCAGCTAATTGATTTTGTGAGTTATGAAAAACCCTTCAAGGGTGAGGAAACAAATTTTATTAAAAAAAGCCCCTAAGCCGAAAGCCTCCGTGAGGCCGACCCCAATAGCCTGCTTTCCTCCGGAAATACGCTAAAATTAGCCAAACACGTACCTACTACAGCAATTACCTAAAAAATATAAAATTTCCTATCAAATCCTACGATTTTTAACACATAAATCAGGGCGGTTTTGCAGGTTGGTTTGGCTGGGTTAGGCCAGGAAAGCACGTTCCTAGATGGCTGGTTTACAAAATTTGAAAGCTTGGCAGGGCGGAACGCTACCGCTTTCCTAGATCGATTGGTCAACTTGGCAAATCAGAAGCCGAAGCAGAAGAACATGGAAAAACTCTTTTTTTATTTTATTTTTATTTTTATTTTTTTGAAGTTTTATATCTCCGCTTCCTGTTAACCGATCGATATGGAATTTTTAGGGCTTCATATTATTATCTTATTGGAGAAGATGTTTACCTATAAAATATCAAGACACGGGGCCGAGATCTGGATGCCCGATAATCGCATTTCTTATGGAAATCGCGTCTCATTGGTAAATTATTCTTGGTAAAAATTTCGGGGTTTTGCATGGCTGGGCGGAACGCTTACGCGTTCCTAGATTAAGCTGATCATCTGCCGATTGATCACCTCAAACAGATGTAATAATTTACTTTAATATTGAAACCAACAATGGATTACGAAAATGGAAAAAAGTCTTCAACAAATGGTCTAAAGTAAGCTTTCTCAACTCAGACGCCATCTATGGGGAGTTTTGTAAACTAAAATTCCTTTCGTAGCGATTTGAAAAATTTCTGGAGACTCAAAAGAGCAGAAAAGTTTTTAAGGTTGTTGCGTAAAAAGAACCCAAACGTTCAAGTCTCAAATGTCGAATTGTTGATGGGTATAAACGAAAAAACGTACAAAAAAGGAAATCAAAATTTATGTAAGACGGCTTTCTTTAGAACCAACTGATAACGCATCACTCATTGTGGCCAGGTTATCATTCATGAAAGATTCCTTCCTTTTCAGATATTACAAAGAGGAAAAAAATTAGAAAAATTAGCAATGCAATAAAAGAAGAGGACAAAAACAAAATATCCGGGGATGAAGAGTCGCCACTCGATTGTAATTGCTCATATTTGCCTAAAAATGTGGAATTGTTTAGATCCAACTAATAACCTATCAGCCTTTTGTGGTCAGGTTATGAAAGATTCCTTACTTTTCAGATATTACAAAGAGGAAAAAAATTATAAAAATGAGCAATGCAATAAAAGAAGAGGATAAAAACAACATATCCGGGAATGAAGAGTCGCCACCCGGCTCATATTTGTCTAAAAATGACGGTTTCCTAAAGAGTGTAAAGAATGAAAAGGAAAAGTCGAGTGAATTCGATAGTAAAAGCTCTTTTTCGGATTCGAAACAAATAGACAAATCTGTTCTCAAATCTAATAAATGCAATAGAAGAAAATTAGACATATCGTCGAAAATGGAAGACGAGAAAGAAAATGCGGGGGAATTTAATGGCTCACTTTCGCTGGGAATAAAGCGTTTCAATGCAGAAAACGCGAAATCAAACGGACTGATTAGAAAAGGGATCCTTGAAGAGATGACAAACTCGAACGAAATTAAGCCTCGAGTAATTTCAAGCCTCCCGCTCGAGCTCACAGCGAAATTCGAATCTTTGAGTATAAATAATCATCCTAATGATCCCGGGATCTCTGAAATTAATCCGGATAAAGGAATCAACGGAAAAAAGGTTGAGAACGAACCCCCAGGATTAAATATCACACCGCAACATTATCATAACTTGTAAGTCTTCATAATGAACCCAAAAACAAATTTTTTTTTTTTTTTTTTTAATAGAGACTTTCTCAAAAATTGGCTTGAGGTGAACAAAAAATGTTATGAGAATATGGAAAAATTCTTAAAATACAAAGAAAAAAATTTATCTGGCTATGAAGTAGGAAAACACAAATTGGTTATCCTTTATTTATTTTTATTTTTAGACAAAGGACAAAATATGCAAATTGTCATTCGTTAAAAAAGTCGTCGTGGACCTTTGCAGGATGACGAGTATGGTAAAAAAAATTTTAAATTAAATTTCTCTCAGGTTTTATCGAAAATTCCTCTCATTATAGATTTTTAAAAAAACTCTTTCATGACCTATTTTGTTTGCACCCCTGCGGGTAACTTTTAGTAAAAAAGGGACAAAATTTTATAAAATGTGGTTTGCCAATCAATACCTTTTGTGGGGACGTGTTGAATATAATCCGAAATAGCTGTTAAAAGGACTAAAAGTGGTTTTCTATACCGATACCGACCACAATAAAGACCGAAGTGAAAAGGTATCACCGGACTTTAACACCTGAGACAACATATTGACAATTTCCATTTGTCGATGACTCGATGCCCACCATACTCCCTCCTCATACCCACATAATATAGGCCCTACATAATATAATATAGGTTCCTACATAATATAGGCCAGGCATATTTAGGGGAATGTTTAGACATAATCGTAATCTCGATCACATTTTATTTTTTTTGGATCGCTGATTACGAATCTGAAGTTTGCTAACAAAAATTTTCCCGGAACCTTGTCAAAATTGCAAAAAAAAAAAAAAATCAAAATTTTGGCATTTATTGCGGTTTTGGGATAATTTCTCAAAAACTATAAGTTTCATCGATTTGACCGTTTAGAAAAAAAAAAAAAAAAAGCTTATAAAATTATCTATAATATTTTTTTTTTTTTTTTCATTTCAAAAACTCATTTACATGAAACTAGACCTTTTTAAAAAGGAAGTTAAAAAGCTTCCTGATTAAACATAATTAAACTTTTAAAGATTTTTTTTTAATACCCTTGTAAAAACCATTGAAATACACAAAAACGTTTACAAAGGGAGAAGTTGCAAATTAAATTTTTAATATCCAATCCCGTGGATAAAAACTTAAACAATATTTTCTTTTTCCCTTATTATCTCTTATTTTTAGGGCTTCCCTTTACAAGAATGCGAAAAAATCCTCAACGAGTTGAGCACAATGTCTGAAAAGATAAAGGACGAGCCGGTTTACCTTCAGTGTAAAACGTTGATTAATGTTATTAAGGTAATATAAAAATTAATTTAAATAAATTAAGTTTATTTGTTTAAACAGAACTCGAGTAGCAATAACGGAGAAATCGAGTTGAACGAGGAAAATGGAAAAAGTAATCCTTCGAAGGATTCTTCCCAAGTGGATTTTAAAATAGTAAAAAGCCGTAAAAAGTGCAGGGTTGATTTGGATTATTATATAACGCCCGTTCGAAGAAGTTCGAGGCAGAAAAATGCCAAAAAAGACGGTCAGGCAGCGATGTCAGAGCCGACGAAGTTGTTTATGTTCAAGCCAAATGAGTTTTTGATTTAATAAATATTAAATTTTTCTCCTGTTGTTCTAAAAAGAAATCAAATCAAAATTATGCTCAAACAATCAATTAATTTAAAAAAATTAATTTCCTTTTCAATCAGATACGTTTGTCATCTGATTAGGAAATTGAAAAGGAAATGAAATTTTTTGGACAGGGGGGACACTTCCTTAAAAAGTATTCCCTTTTATTGAGAAACGCCGGCGGGCGGATAAGGTCGAAGGGCGAGTTTTATGAATGGAAAGGGCTATGCGCGATCGCCCCCCACACCCCTCCCCAACCTCCCTCCCCCACCCCCAAACGCAATTTAAGCCCCAAACGTTCCTCCTCGTTTTCAGTTGAAGAGAAGAACTCGTCAAGGAATGTGCGACGTTCCTTGCACTTTTATTGTACGTAGTTTATTTATTATTTTTCATAATTTATTTTAGCCATCAATACAGAATGTACTATGGAGATGTAAGTACCTTCAACTAAAACCCTCATTATCAGGGTCCTTGAAAAATCCATTTCCTACAATCCTAGAAGGCACAAAATTTAAAAAGAGACTTAACTAAAAACAAAAGCGTTTTCTCCGCCCCCTTTTGACCGAATGACTTGAAATTTTTAGTGCTTTTTCTAATATGACGGGAGAATATTTGTGGCAAATTTCAAGTTGATCGGTCTTCTGGGAGCTGAGGAAACATAATGAACCCTTTGAGTTGAGTATTCTGGGAAGCAGAAAATCAAGTAAATTGTTTATTTTTTTAGTTTTTGTAATTTGTTAGCACCTACTATTTTCCTCAATTCCCTAATGGTATTGCTTTATTTTGGTGGTCGATTTCGAAAAGGCCCGAGGCAGCCTCATGAAGCAGCGGATTACCTAAATATTTCAATTACATATCTCTTCTAATTGGCCCTAAATTATATCCTCCTCTACCTGAACCTAAAATATTCGGGATCTAGAGAACTTTTGCAAACATCAATATTCCAAAGAACCACCACCTCCCTCAACTCTCAAGCCCCCTACAATCTCTCATCCATCTATTATCTTCAACCAACTACCCCCAATCACTCATCACAATCCCAACCCACTTCGACCTTCTCCCCACCTCCCCCAAGCATATCTCACCGGCCAAGCAAACAACCGGTTTCCACTTCCTTCCCCACTCACCAATCACTTCCTCTTCCCTACTCGACATTCTCACCATCTCTCCTATCCACAAACACCAAATACTCACCCCCTCCACATCCCTCACCAGCACGTACCTATCTCCCACTCTCCCATTACCTCCCTCACCAGTCACCATCCCATCACATCCTTCACTCTCCAATCACTACCCCAAATCTCATATTACCACCCCTACACTCCTCGATCGATTTTGGACCCTTGAACTTCGAAAATTTCGCGGGCTAATTCATCAAAAACGCCGACCCTAATTTCAAATGCATTAGAATCGACCAGAAAAACAAATGACCGAACTTTGAACCTTATTTTGGGAGTAATTTTCCTGGAATAATAAATTAGCTAAAAATATAAAAGGTGCAGAATTCTTGAAATTCAAATACACCCACCTTCATTCTTCATTCCATTAAGATAAAATTACTTGACATTTTAAACCCATAAATGAAAAAGATTTTGACGGTTTTTTGCTTTTCTTTATAACTCTGCTTGGCTGATCCTCCTTGCAAGTCGCTACTCATCAAGATGCTGCTCGTTGCCTCAATCTCCTAGGTCAGGAGAACTCCTCCAACTACTTCACCAAAGTTTTGTTTCTTTGGTTTTTTTTTAAATTTACGAGTTGATGGATGAGTATGGGCCAACGTTTATAAAAACGCTTTTAATTTCGGCTCGAAACTGCACAAAACTTAAATAAAAGGGAAAGAAAGTAGTTAAAAGTCCCAGCTAATTTATTTGAAACTAAAAAGAGATTTTTTTCATCTCTTTGATGAAGCCTCTTCCTTCTGATAAATCTTAAAGGGGAATATTAAAGTTCAGCCGACCGTAAAGTCCATCATCAAACCAAAAGGCACAAAAGTCCTAATTAAACTATTATACATACACACAAAAGACAAAGATTACTCAACGAGCTCAGATTTCTGTTTTCCACCCTTAAAATTGAGAAAAACCAAAATTTTGGTTGAAATCAAAAACTTATTTTTGTGTCAAAAATGTGAAGAAGCCCCTTGGGTGAGGTCGAAAACAAAAATTCTTATTGCATACCTCAGATTCGTGTTTTTCTCCCTAAACGTCGTCAGAAAACCACGTTTTGGATGATATCAAAGAACGGTTAAAAAATATGTGTAGAAAGGTCCAAAAACGAAGAAACAAGGACGGCATGGATTTTCTCGAGTTTTGTCAAAAACCCTCTTTCCCCTTTTTCCACAAGTCCCTTCTCTTCATACAAAGACCACCCCCGAATCGTTCTTCAGACTAATTGCGTTGAATAGTCCTAGAAATTTGAGCAAACCTTGTTGTGTAACTTGTAAAACGTCCATTAGGTAATTTACGCAATTTGTAAAGACGTAATTACCTATTATTCTCTAAATCATTACGTGTTAATCAAAGGAGTACTTATGTCAATTTAAAATTTGCATATCGTATTTGTTTTCGAACAATAATCAAAGGTTTAATCGTTCGAGGGGGATGCGACTGGGCCAATTAAAACAAACACGAAACCACGGGTTGATCAAGTTCCATCCAAGTTAAGGCAAACAGGTTGTAAAATTAGGACTATAATATTCCTGACCCGATTTTCAGTTTATGCTGCTTGAATAATGGACCTGCTAGTTTTAAGTGAAAACATCGAAAACCCCTTGAAGTCAGAAACTGTTTGTGTAAATATATATAAGTTCTGGGTTGAATTTCGGGGGAAAGGTTTCTCTCGGGCAGAACTCGAGAAAACAATGGCATTCACAAAGTTTAAAAAAAAAAAAAAATTAAGCAGTATCTTTTTGTCTGGAGCTGCCTCGGCGATAACTGTCTCAAAAAATAATTGGTCCCATCTCTTTCATTCAAGCTCGCCTCCCCCACCCCCATGATTATCCCCTCCACCACCAAATTTATTAGCTACGCAAACTTTGCTAACAGTATTTGATTAATTTAATTTTCTGAATTGTTGATTCCCAAGTTAATGGCCGATTCAAACTGGCTCGTGTCTGTTCCTTTAGCCTTACAAGGTTGACGCAAAACTTGAGATTGTTTCAGAATTCAGGGTAGAAACTAGAAAGCTCACGTTTCTATACAAATGAGTCTGTTCAACTCAAGTCGGTTTTCTTCAATGAAAAAGGTCACATTTCTCAACTAAATCAGTGACTCGAAAACCACTTCCGAGAAAAACTTTATGTAGATTTTTGAAAGTGATATTATGAGCTTATGAGGTGGGGGAAGGTTGGTGTTGGTGCGGGGATGAAGGGGATCTCCTTTATAACTACCATACCAGACGAAAAGGCACTCCTTGATCTTTCATCAATTTACGAGTATGTTAACAAAAGCTTGCTATAAACCTAAATTGGTTGCGAAAAATGAATACGATTTTAAGTTTCCAAAATCGATGGAAAAAGTAAAGTTTTCTTTTTTTCCTTTTCAGGATTACATAAAGAATGACACAGTATTTCCTCCTTTTATGTACGCCGGAAAAGAAGTTCATTACGCCCTCGGTTCTATTCTTTGCCTCGTCGGATTGTTCGGAATTCTTGGCAATTCTTTGGTCCTTCTCGTTTTCACAAGGTTTGTACTCGATTTTTTGATTTTCTTTTGTTATTATTTCAATTGAATTCATCTCTCAGTTCTAAATATAAAATGATGCAAAAGTTTTAAAATATTCTCTCAAGTTAGAGGTTTTTGGAGCTATTTCAACTCAAAAAATCTCAAAACCTTTGCATTCTTTAAATTATGGAATTAGTTGAATTTTCATTTTAAAGGAACGCAATCTAGTTAAAAGGGCTCTTAGGTGTTCAAAAAGGGTAAAAATCAAGATACGAATGACCCTTTCTGTCGTTAAAGAACAAAATCTAATTAATATGCCCCCTGTGCCCAAAAAGGGATAAAAATCAACCAAAAAAGGGTCAAGAATCAAGCTAAAAGGGGCCCTTTTTTATCTTCTCAAGGGTCCTATTTCTTAAAATTCAAAAAGGAAAGCTTGTTCAGACTGCACCTAGTGTCAAAAAAAGGGAATTTTCCGCTATCCCGGTGCACCTATCCGACCCTGACCTACCCTAACTACACCCTTTACTCCAGAGTCCAGTGCGCCCTAAACAGCTCTGATCAAAACTAAACCAAAATTAAACTTGCCCCTAAACCTTAAATCTAAATTTCGAAGGTACTCCAATAAGGCAATACCTAACACTAAAGTCTTAAGTTAATAGAGTTGTGTAAAAATCAGTATTATGAGTTCATTAATTTTTCAAAGACTTCTCAGGTTTTGGGGTGCCCTTAAAAATCGGAGCGTAGGTCAAGAGTCTCGAGTGGAGAGCATGAGCGTCTAAAATAATGAGACAATAAGGTTCTCCTGTTCTCCCATTGTGTCCGCCACTCAGAAAGACGCACAAAGAGCCAAAACAGAGAAAAAAAATTAAATAAAAGAAAACAAATTGTGGATGTAACTAATATCCACCCCCAGACAGTGGGTGTCCTTTAATTTCCATTTCGACCCAATTTGGACGGGGGCGTCCGCTTTTCGTTGGCAGGTGGAGTAGGCGGATTCGGACATAAAATTTTACCGCAGGATGTTTGCCTCGGGTTATTAAGTTTCCAAGAGTTAACCCATTCATTAAATACAGAACATATAACTTTCCTTCATTTCAATCTCAACTTAAATACACTTTTGTTAATTACTTGGCTTTAGTTTGAGAAATCTGCAACTTCACAAGTTTTAGTACTTATATTATCAAAAATAGCTCCGTTCCGTTTGGAAATTTTCTAAAAACAGTTTCAAAAAATCGTTTTAAACATTATTTTCCTCCCCCTCCCCACCAAAATGTAGGTACCCACTAAACTTCATCTTTCGCTTGTTTATTTTATTCAAAAGAAGGCACTTGAAACCTTATAAAGAAAAATAACAAGTACTTGGAGAGTAAGTTGAAAAAACAAAAAAAGAGCCTTATGGAGGTTTTTAATTAAAGAAAAAAGAGGAAACCTAACTTTTGATTTATTTATTTTAGCGGATTTCCATAGGAAAGAGGCCATTTTTCCCCCTTATATAGAATCAAACATCCCTATTCATCAAAATATGCTCTTCAACACAAAAGGAACCTCGACGTTTGCTGCAGTTAGAAGTTTGTCTGGTGTTCTAGAGGCAAAATGTATTAGCCTAGTCCGGACTCAGTCCACACAAGTGACTTTCCCGCAAAAAAAAAAAATAAAAATAAATAAAATAAATAAATAAAAATAAATAAATAAATAAATTAAAAAAAATTAAATAAATAAAAAAATAAATAAATAAATAAGAAAACGAGCGAACAATGTGGAGACAAAAATAGGTATCTATTGTCTTTTTAGATGACCAATTTTTAAGATTAGATATTTCGATAGCCTAACAACGTATCGACAAAAGTGATAAGTGGATTTTGTTGCAAATTTTGTCAGCTTTAATTTCTAACTAAGTGGTCATGTCGCTTAGAAGCATAGTTTTCGAGATATAAACGAGAAACTGACAATTTGGACATCTCCCCCCCCCCTCCATCATTCTTGTGCTTAGGGTGCTGACTTTTCATGTACCTATTCACACTACCTGAAGTGCCCCCTCCTATCCCCAGGAGGTGAGGCAAGTGGGCTTAAAATACTAGGTATATGGGAATAAAATTCCTACGGAAATAAATAAGAAAACTAGCCTAAACACATCTATGAAGTTGAACATTGTCCGCGAAACATTTTCATGATAAGTGATGTAATGAGGTAATGAGGAAGAAGGGTAGTTATGGGTGGTTGGGTTTGTAGGGGCAATGGGACTAGAAGGGGTATTTAGGAGTAGTGGGGGTATTAGGGGCGGTGGGAGTAGTCAAAGGTAATGGTTCTAGTAAATCAATACGTTTTATTCTGAGGCCAGAAATTTATTAAAATTGGCTTTCTCATGAAGGAGGAAACTAAATGGTTTATGATACGTATTTATTTATTATGGTTTTCTTTTAAAAAATTGTTTACTTGGTTTATTAAAATTGGTTTTCACTTTTCTCAGGAAGAAGGAAACAAAATGGTTTATGTATGTTACTTATTTTTATAAAACCATAAGGTTTTCTGTTAAAAAATGGTAATATGTGAAAAAAAAATTTTAATGGGTCCTGATCATAGATCAGTAAATTATTTTTCCGGTTAGTATGTATTGATAATTTGATATTTAGATGGTAATGAATGACGTATCACCTACAAATAAATAAATTTAAAAATTCGCAGGAAAATTAGTAATTAAAAATTAATTCGTACTCATAATAATTGTAAATAAAATTTTGCCCAACTCTGAATTGGGGTGAGGGGTACGCGATTAAAATTATAATATAATGCAATAAAAACATACTAGAAGAATGCGATTAAAATAAAAAGGCGTTTGTTCATTAGTAAAGTCTCTGAATTATACATAAGTTTGTAATAATAACAAACTTAGTTTTTTCAAAAAAGAAATTTTATTGCCCGGCCTAATTATTATGACGTGGGAAGATGGGAGTTGAAATTCAGCTCACTTTTCCCTCCGCCAAGGATAAAATTGCAAAGCACGATTTTGCATATTTTACGCCTCCCTTGTTTTTATTTATGTCTTTACATCAAATCAAACCTTTATTAATTTTATATTTTAATTTGCCTGAAATGAAGCCATAGACAAAAAGGGTCATTTTGACTCTATCGCCCCTTCTTTGGACCTTTCAAAATCTACGGTTTTTTACATTGAGTAGGGAAGGACACTTGATGGGAGAGTGATGGGATGAGGTAATAGGGGGAAGTAGGGTGGTGGTGATGGTGGGGTTGTGAGGGGTAGTTCCTGGAGGGTATGGGAGGAGATGGGAGATCGGTATTTGGTAATGGAACGTTGGGCCGTTGGGGGAGAAAGGGGATGAATGTCGGGGAGGTTATGCGGTGGAGGGGGAAACTTAGGGGATTTTGGGGAGAATTGAGGAAGTGATAAATGAGGGGGGGGGAGTGTTGGAAGGTCAGGAATGGTGCTGGGATATAGGGAAGGGTTAATAGTGGAGAGGTTAGTAGAGAGCCCACTTTTTGAGTAAGTCCAAGTTTTTGTTCCACAACAGACATTTTTTTGGGAATTCTGCCGGGAGGTGGGGGTTGATTCGTGAAATAATAACAAATATTTTTCCGAATATTTTTCAACATTGAATATTCTGTATTTGTTTAATGGAAGTTTATTTTCCGGGTCAACATTTGCCATCGTACCTTTTATGCTAAATAGATAGCTATGACTAAATTTCCATGAGAGGAAAACTCAGTAAAGTAGTAAAACGTAAACTTACATCGGAGATTGGTAAAACAGTTTTTCTCCGGACGTGAAAAAAAAATAGCCTGCTTTCCTCCGGAAATCCGCTAAAAGAAAGAAAAATGGGAAAAGGTTACACTACGCTTTTACTATAGAATAGAGGTTACAAATTCATGAAAAAAAATAAAACCCCTTTTTCTAAAAGACCCCTTTTTTAAGTGTTAGGTATTATATTATTTTTCCCCCTCGGAAATCCATGTTATGAGTCAGTTTATCTCGAGATTTGCCAAGAAAAGACGTAAGATTGCTTTATTTTTTTACGGCTGTTAAATGTTGGAAGCTGACAAAAGGAGATGATGGGAAATCGATTTCGTTATTTACCTGTCGCTTTACGCCTGTCACGCTCACAATAATTCATTTTGGCGGGAAAATCCATCCATGATTTCCCTTCTGCTTATTTTTATTTTCATCCTCTATCATTGCGTAACACACCGGGACCCACGTGTTTCAACCACACCCAAGGTGAGTAGACAAGTCTTTGTCTATACACCTTGAATCATACCCTACTTCAATCAGTAAAGTTAAGTTAAATATTTTATTCAAAATATTTTACTCAAAAAACAAAAAAATTAAGTAAAAACCGCAAAATCTACTCTAAAAACAAATTGTGATCGAAAAACCTCAAATTCGATCCTCAAAAAAAGCAATAATTGGGTAAAAACCTTAAAACCAACATTCAAACCAACCAATCGGTGTTTGGGGATGTAAGTAATAGGTTTATGGGGGAAGTGATGGGAGAGTGGAAAAAAATTTCTATTTCCTACGGAAATCTTAAACTAACAACCCACCTGTCTGCCCCTCAAGGACCAAAAGGCTATTTTAAAAATCCTACCAAGATAATTCAAAAACTTACATTTGAGAAAGTTAAAGAAAACATGGATGGAAAGTCTTCTTAACTAGGACATAACACAAGAAACAATTAAGGAAGATCCCTGGGGACAGGAAAATAAAACAAAAAGTTAAAATGCAAAACCCTGAAATTCTTTAGCTAAAAAAGATTTCGCTTTGAAAAGTACATATTATCACAATAATATTATTAAAGCAACAAATATAAATTAAAACAACTAAATGGCTTTTTTTCCCAGCAACTCGAATAGCAAAATTAAGGACGAAATATTGAAAAAACAAGGCTAATTTTTATGTATTCGCCAAAGCGATTTTCATAATTAATCTTTGTTTTTGACTCAAAATCCTTAATTTATTATTGCATAAATCACATTAAAAATTTCATGTTTTCATTTGAATATTTTGATCCTGTTTTACGGTTTTGCGTCGCACCAGATTGACAGAGCTGTGGCAACACATGGTCCAAATATTTTAAAAAGAATAAAAAAGTCAATGAAGTTTAATTAAAACTTTCAAAATCTCTCTCTAATTTTGTAACGAATAAAAAATCATTAACGTCTAATTGCCAAGTTTTTTCATTACTTACAAGCATATTTCAGAGAAAAAGGATTTTAATTTGAAGTTTAAACTAGAAATGAGATTAGCTTATTAAAAATTTATAGTAGGTACCTACATATCCGGTAGGATCTAAAGTAGTACCTACATACCTATATATTTATGGGAAGTATCCGTATTGCTTCCCACATCCCCAGGTACCAGGGCCGTATAGGTTCCCAGTCAATGAGGCCGGCCTGGACGTTTCGGTTCCCGTTTAACAAAATTTTTCTACCCATTTTACAGGTTAGGAGTAATATCAGGTGGCTTGACCATGGTGGAGTTCGTATATTCATATTTAAGAAGTCTTCCTGTGGAGAGACCACGTCAAATATGAAGGTTAGGCGTTAGGGCTGTCATTAGGTACTCATTAGTATACTATGAACCATATAGGTGGAATCCAATATGGTCCATCTATTGATGGCATCCGGATCATCTATAGGTTGCCTCCACATCCATCTATAGGTCTATGGGAGCGGAACCTCCCACTATTTATTTTTTAAATTACAAAATTCAAGTTCTGCAGAATTTCTTTTCTCACTCAGAGGTATTAAAATACATACCAACAACTATTATCGGGACCAATGCGGACGGTGCCCGGGTAGCAAAGTTCGCAAGTCGGGAATCGAAAGGGACTCATAATCACCTCACGGGAACCGATGCGGCATTACATGAATTTTTTTATTTCACCCCTATGCTAATCGAATCTATGCTAATCGGAAATGGTTGAATTTTATAAGATTATGAATGTTTTGGACAAAATCGTCCCAAGGGTGACCTTAAGTTGAAGTAAAAAAGTGAAATTCTTACGGTTTCTGTTTAGTTCTAACCCCTGAGGTTGCTAAATGGAGGAAAACCTCTTCAAACAAGTCTAAAGACCGAATCGACTAGTTCGGCAACTGATGATTACGTCCTCGGGGTTTGGAAATTAAGTTACAAATTTTTGTCTCCGTAGAAAAGAAGAAAAAAAGGGGGAAAAAAAAGAACTCGCGGAATCAAGTTTGTAATTTCAAGAAGAAGAAAGTTGGGGGGCTCGCTAATGACGCCCTCGGGGCTTTTAAAAATCCCTAAATCCTCTATCAGCTTGTAAAATTATATTAGGCATTTATAAAATGAAAGGAAATATTAAAATTGTGGCACAAAATTGCTTGGGATTAAAAAATAAAAATAAACTACAAACTCGAGAACACTCTCCCACCACTTCCCATTAATTCCCCACTCTCCCTATACTTCTCCCTCTTACAGATATTCCCATCACTTCCCTCACTCTCCCACATCTTCTCCCACTCACCCTCCACTTTCCCTACTGTCCCTCTTTTCCCCCCTCTATTATGTCCCCCCCATTTATTTTATTTAATTTTTTTTAGTTAAAAAATCCTTACTAGCCTCGAGGCCACAATAAAAAAATTCTTTGAAAGGAGTTTTTATGAAAAAAATTAAAAAAAATTAATGTTTGATTAAACTTTTTAAATCCGTTGAAAATTCATCATCGCGAGATAAGTCGTAGATGAAAAAAAAATTTCCCTTTGTGGGATTCTATTAATTATCCTTATTAGGAACTTCATTTATTAATTAAGTTTTCGAGTTAAAATCGTTTAATTAATTTCTCTTTTTCAGGTTCAGACGTCTACAAGGGCCTTTCTCCTGTTTGATAATTAACCTGGCGATTGGTGATTTGGGAACTTCATGCCTTCACATTATGGTCGTCGTGTCCTCATTTAAAGGAAAATGGGCGTTTGGCTACACGGGTGAGGGATTTTCAAATATTTGCGATCCGGATTTGCTTTGTGTGACGTCCCACCTATAGAACTCCACTTCAATTAGGTTTTTTTTTTTTTTTTTTTTAATTATTATTATAACTACCTAGAAACATGTCGAAAATTCACAGTTCGGAAAAAGCGTGAAAAAGGGGCTAAAGTATGCTAAACCTTGACAACAGTTAGGTCATGGGGGTTTAGCCTGAAAAACCTTTTCTTTTGTTGACTATGGACACAAAGTGACAAAAACCCTTTTCCATGAATTTTTTACTAGATTTCCCTCGGTGATTTCATTTTAAGCATGTTTCCCCTCAAGGTACCCACGTGATTAAATTTTCAGATAAGCCTCATTAGATAATTAAATCATTTATTAATTAACAGAAATCTCACCAGTGGACAATGGATTAAAGTTTAAACTATAGTCATGAGATAATAGTCCTTTTGTGCAATTAGAAACAAAAGCAGAGTTTTGGTGCCAAAATACCATTCTACAGGTCCGAACTTCAACGAATTTTCATTATATACAGGTTAAGGTTTTAGTCTATATCCATCCTCATGCTTTCTCGGTGGAGGGAGGATCAAAAAGGTAGGGCAGGTGATGGGAGAGTGTTAGGAGGAATTTTTGATAGACAGAATTCTCAGTTGGGTCAGTGCCCCTAATGATGTTGAGTTGTTTTTGTGGGGAAAAAAAAACCAAAATACGTTGCAATACGATATAAACCATTAAAAAAATATAATTATCTTCGTTTCTCATTATCTGATAATTTTTTTTGTTTGTTTTAAGGATGTGTAATATACGCTTTCGGGGTCGGATTTTTCGGAATGATGTCGATATTCACTCTGGCGGCGATTTCCCTCGAGAGATACCTCGTCATCACTTCGAGACCTCTGTCGAGTTGGAAACTCACAAATCGAGGGGCAAGAAGGGTAAAATTTTGATTCAAATTATTTATTTTATGGTTTTTTTGGAAGTCTACGGATGAGTTGAGGATGACGTAAATTTTGGTTTGAATTGGACTAACGTTTCCTTTGATTATGTGACTGATGAGTCACGTAGGTAGTTATTCGATTATTGTATGTTATAACTACACATTGTGATTAGTGATTACCTAGATATCTGTCATTTCGGTTTTCAAATACATAAATTCGATTTAACGATCCCAGGACGGATTAAAGATCAAATTAGTCAGCCACAAACGACGAATAGAGGAACTTAATGTAGTGTGAGAAAATAATCCGATCCCATTAGATCCGTTTTAACGATTATAGCTGTTTATCTTACCTTTTTACTGGAGAAATCGCAGTTTGGGGCTTGCCAGATGGGGAGATTTTTGTGCAAGTTAGGCTACTTAACCAGGGATTACAAGTTCTTCACTCTGTCCATCCTCTCTCTTTGAAAATCCTAACTCTTGTGAGTCTGATTGGGCCAAAATATCAGATCGGCAATGCCTTTTATCTCACGTGAGTCATATTTATATACAGAGTTTAAACTCACTTTAATCACGTTCCCACATCACGTGACGTGTTTGCTAAATAAACACAGTCAGAGACTAGATTTTATGTAGGTATGAAAAAAAAACTCTTTGAAACTTTGAGGGAGTTAAACATCGTTATAAAGTCGAGGATTTCTAAGGAAAGAAGGTTTTTTGTTTTATTTTTTTTAGGTTTGTTACGTGTCGTGGATTTACTGCACGGGACTGACGACGCCGCCGATATTCGGATGGTCACGCTATACTCTCGAGGGTCTTTTTACTTCCTGCTCTTGGGACTATACGACAAAGTCGCTTTCCAATACTATTTATTATTTGTATCTTCTCGGATTCGGATTCATTTTACCGGTGTCCGTCATTACCTACTGCTACACTTTCATCATGACTGCCGTCCTCGCACACGGCAAGGAGATGGCCACCGTCGACATGACTCCAGGTAACGCCAATATCATGTTTCAATAATTCGATATTTTCTGTTTTTAAGGGCGTAGTCAAGCGTGATAACTTTCCTTATCAGAATAGTTTCTCAGGGTTCCTACTTGGAGTACGTAGGATACGAGGAGTACGTAGGGCGCGTGGGGTACGTAGGATACGCCTAGTACGTAGGGTACACAAGAAAACGTAAGAAAGTAAAGTACGTAGACAGTTAGGTTTTTTTAAACATTCTAAAAAAGGAGGTAGGTAGGTACGATTAATTATTCACCAATATCTTAACGACCAGAAAGAAAATCAAAGCGTTTGAAAATCAACCAGTCTGAATGTAAATTAGTCAAAGGGTTTAATCAACCATGATAGCGTTCCTTATCAGAATCAAAGGATGTCAATTTTTTTCTCCCCTTCCTAGACTTCATTTTTTCGTTTCAAATGGTAATGATCATGTTTGCTACGTCACCAAGTATGTTTTTTATATAAAATACGAACTTACGATATTCTTCAGGAAAAACTTATTCATGTATACTTCTGGCGCCCTTATTTTTTGACCCGAATCCAATGAATACGTCGTTTTTGTTAATATTTTTCGCGAATCTCTCAAAGGAAGTTTTATATTCTACGGTGTCTAATACCTGAATATTTAGGTACCGATTTTGTATTGCAGTGGAATAAAAAAGTTTGGTGTATGCGTATGGATTGTAAATTGTCATCTACGAACGCGGTAGCGATTTGAATTAAGGCCAATAATAAATATAATTTTTCGATGACGTCATAAAATATGAATTAAGTACGTCATTTGATTTTAGAAGGATGAGATTATGGTTCGTGAATCTGCGGTTTGTTCAAGCTAATAAGTTCCTTTGCCCTAGTATAGATTCTCTCTCCGATTTAATTCGCCTTCCCAACGCGAACGTAATTTACGCCCTTTTAGATCCATCTAATCTTTGAATAATAAACCGTAAATTCATAGATTTTGCCCTCCTAAAGAGATTAAATTTATCATTTTTTCGGTAAACCGTAAATTCCTTGATACCCTCGTCCGAGCGCCTTTTTTCGTAAGTCGCCTCGTTAAAATAGTAAATATCAAGGGTAAAGCACACTCAGTAAGCAAACAGTAAGTAATAACTACCAAATAGGTATAAATAATCAATAACATAAAATTGAAACCCTGATTCAATCTTAAAATACAATAATAGTTTTACTATAGGTATTAATAGTTTTATATTTAAGGCAGAAATTGGGAGTGCAGGCTTCCCCAGTGCCCCATAAAAATAAATTATTTTCTTATTTACGTCATTGTCTTGATGGAATCACTTAAATAAACTTACTCGTACCTATACAGCAGGAAAAAGGAAAATAAAAAACAACTTAACTTTTATTGGTTTTAAACATTTTCATGTGAACTGTCATCATCTACGCTACCGCGTTCCGCCCCGCCAAGTTGAAAAACATTTACCATTCATTTTCATTTGATGATTATTGGACATTGGTCTCTTTGATTATTTTTCTATTAATTTTTAAAGTCGCTTTAAGAATTCACATGAGTACCACCCAGTTTTGTTTTGACATCCAACAATGAGGTTGCCAGTTGCCACGTACGGAAACCTTTGAAATTCAAACATTTCAAACCTTTGTCATGTGCGATATAAATTCAATGAATTTTAAGTTGATTTACCTTTGGGCATTTTCTGTTTTTTCGAATTTATTTACATTATGCGAAAAACTAAACAATGGATATTATTCGCAAGGGTCTTTTATGTTATTGAGGGAGTATTTACACTGGCAAAATGAAAATTTACAAAAATAAAAAACAACCTGAAGCAAATCGTGGAAAAACATGAAGCGGAAAACAAAGAAACGAAATTATTAAAGGAGAAAATTCTGTAAAAGGGCTGGTCTAGTTGTGGAGGAGCACCCTTAACTGGACTACAGACCCCTCGATTTACACTAAATACGCCCCACCGACATCCCTACCATCCCCCACATCACTCCAATCATTCATTACCCCTCGATCCTCCCCCCACTCACCCTCAACATCCCACCTCACTCCCTCCTCACACCCAACACTCTCTCATCACCTCCCAAGACCCCCTGGACCTATTCATCAGGTCTTACCAACCTTTGTTTCGATAAAATCTTGTCATAGGTAGGAGTGTGGTATAAAGAAATGGATGTTCAAGTATAAAAGGTTTAAGTGTTATAAATGCTTCCATTTATAATACTAAAGCCCCTTATCCAGGCTATCCTCGAACGTAATTCGCTGAGGGGTCCAATATCGGGCATTTTCCATATTTCATGAATTTGTGATCTTCCACGCTCACAAACAACATTCGCAATTAACGGGAAAATGTTTGCACATTCTTGTAATTTCGAAAATTAATGAGAGCCTCCAAAATGAAGTGCACGCGCTTTTTTTTCTCTTTTGCCCTCAAGTTTGTTCATTACGTATTCAATGGATTTGCGCTCTTTTTTTAATGTACAAAGCAGCTCTGACCTAATTTTTGCCTCCAAATCATTGAAAAGTGAGAAGAAAAAATTGAAGGGATGAAACACTGGAATTATTTAGGTACATAGGTAAGAAGTGTTTAAAAAATTTGTCCCCCCCCCCATAAGAGTTTTTACATTAACCGCAACAGTTGATCGATTCTATTACTTTGTCCTCAAAACTACGACTTTTTTATGAATGGGATTTCGATGCGGAGCTATTTCGCACTATCGAAATCTGTTAAGTCGTTCGGAAGATATTGGAGTTTAACTGAGTCATTCGACTGGATAGATTTACATCCTTGAGATTCACGCCATTGAGGAAAACTTTTTAAAATATTTTCGTAGAAGGGACCTTAAGGATTTGGGATGTACTTGAAGGGCGAATATACATAATGTAGGTACATACATAGTGTGGTAAAGTATAGTAAGAGGTAGGGAAAGTGGGTTTGAAGCAGGGAATGGTGCAGGTCGCATGGTATGGAACGGTGTGGTGAGGGCCGCATATAGTACCATGAAGGGTATAGCCACTGGGTACCTATTATCACATGGTGGGTATGGTATATAAGGTGTAAATTAAGAAGGTGGTCTTGGTGAATAAAGTGGGTATGGAGTAGGGTATGGAGAAGGAACATAGATAGTATGATTTATTTTGTATACATATAGTACATATACATATAGTTGTAGACAACAAATAGTGGTTGTTATGGCGGCTAGTGGTATGGTGCAGGGAATGTCGGTAATGTGCAGTAGATGGTGTGTATAGGGTTTTTATGGCTTTTGTATAATATAATGGCTATTAAGGTGGATAGGGCGGTTATGGGGTGGATCTGGTTAGTAGGGTCTGGTGTGTATATTCCTACATAGGATTGTTTGAATTTTAGGACGGTCCGGAAGTTCGGCTCGGAAGTGCCGGAAGGTGAACAACGCCCATGGAACGGCTCTAAAAACGGCCGAAATAATCCTTATCCTAATCGCGTTCTTTATGATCTCATGGACGCCCTACGCGACAGTGACGCTCATCGGACATTTCGGACCCGAAGGCCTCCTAAGCCCTTGGATCACCGCCATGCCAGCTTATTTCGCCAAGGTAAACACATTCATAGAATCAAAAAGCAATTTATCTTCTCACAAATCTCTTCTCCGAAAAGTTCCTAACTCACTTTTAATAGCCAAAACTTGAAACATTCAAATTTTCGTTTTTATTAGCCAATAAAAATTTAATTTTTTTTTAATGAAACCCGAAGGCCGGAATTTTCGCTCAAAGGAATTTTAGCCCCTAAGCAGAAAATGTTCGGAATCTTAAATATTTTTGAGCATCATAAAACAGGATTAAGGAAAAAAAAATATAAGAACGTTATTTGGTGGGCGGTCTATAGCTCAGTGGTTTAGAGCGAATCTTGAGATGATGTCACTCAATTGTTATGGAATAGCTACTCCCAATTTATTTGTTCAAAGTCTCGGTTTCATCCTCCCCTATTATCTATTGAACCGTTTTGCCCTATAAACCGCACGGTATGTAATTAAGTTTCGAACTCTGGAGTTGAAATTCTATCAGGCGACTGTGTCACCAAGTTAAAACTGATTCGAAACTTAAGAATGTCTTCGGTTGGTCATCGCAAAAATTTTTGTTTTATTAGTTGTTTTTTACCAACTATGTACATAGCAATTAATGGCCTGTCGTTTCTGCCGTTGACATCGAGAAATCGCTCTTTAGAAATTTTCCGTTTAATAACGATTCAATTCCTGAACCACTCGAGAACAAGTTCAAGGTTTTTCATTATCACGTTATTCATTATCCGTAATTATATTTTTTTATTTTTTTTAAAACGCTCAAGGCTCTTAAGAGTTCTTTTAAGCCTAGAAACACCCCTTTCCTTTGAACTCTCTAGGAATTTCCTTGAAATGAAAGGGATAACCTCATAAACAAGATCTTGAATGTTAGCTGCGGATTTGATCCTTAATTGTTAATTAAACAAGAGAATATTATAATCCTTAATGCTTGAAGGGAGAAAGTACTAACAATAACAAGTTTAAAAATAAAAAATGAGATAAACCGCGAGTTTTCGTTTTATTGAGGATCCCCTTTGTCATTCTTCGCCCACCCGAATTTTTCTCATTTTTGTGATTTTTCAAATAAAAAAAAAGTGTTATTTAGGAGAAAAAGCATTGGGTGCTCTACAGACCGCTCACACAACCAACCTCCCATCACCTCCAAAACCTACCTCTACCTCTCCCTACCCCCTTTTACCCTCTACGATCCTCCCCTTAACATATCCCTAGGTAGTTAGGTAGCTGAAAAAATACCCTCCCTAATGCTTATTTACCGGCCCCACTTTTTAAACTTTTTTAAAGAACACCAAAAGAATTCCCAACAATCTTTTGCTACTTCAAAATGAGAGGGTTAGATACTGTCTATTTTCAAGAGAGATGGAAACTTTTCGTTTTCCCCTTTTCGTAAGTAATAATGCGGGTTTTCTTCCGTTTCTTTTACAAAAAAAAAATGGGTCGGAATAAAACGTAAAGGAGCCCTAACCTCGAAAAGAGGGTAATAACAAGATATGTGAAACATTTTGTTTGTATTACGTTAGAGAAAAATGAAGATGCCTAGTCGAAAGTAAAATATTTTTGTGGCTTTAAGTCTCTACGAGGTGGGGTCCAAATTACCCTTGGTTCTTATCGCACTTTACCTCTGGTACCGACAGTGAGCTTTGACCTTTATCAGAAGGGAATGAGGTGGGGGTGGTTGGAGGGAGGTTAAGGAAAATGAGAGAGGTTGTCATAGAGGTTGGGGAAAGGTACCTTCCTATACGCCTACCTATTCCTTTATTTATACATACCCATTTACATCATTGGTCTACGAATCCTCTAAAATCAGTCCACCCGTAACTGATATTTGTTCAAGAAAATTGAAAAGCGAGAAACGTTCGTAAAATTATACGTGATGTGATTTTAATAGGATTTCAGTATTCATGGCATGCTTAATATCACACATTTGATACGTCACAGTTCATAATAGGGAACCTCCCTTTTAGATCTACATACCTTGAACGACGAATTAAACATCCCTTCTAATATCCAACCCCATTACATAATATAATGTGAGTCTTTTTATTTGAGAAAACCTCTTTTTTCGAAAGTCGAACGTATAAGATGGAGTTATCTGAAGGATTACCATAAATCCGGCTGTCCCGGCACATTTCTTATAAAACTTGTTATATTCAGATTCGTATCGATTCGAAGTAAAAATCTGTTCAGGATACCCCAAAATTTTTCGCTCCAATAAACTTTATTTTAATTTTGACGAATTCTTTTTCTTGTATTGCAGAAAAAAACAAGTTTTACATTCTTGTATAACTTGAGACTCAAGGATAAAAAGATGAAAAATCAAGAATATAAAGATCAAGAAGGGAACAGGATGTTCTGACAAAAGAAATTTTTTCTCTCACAAGTGATTTTTTATTATTATTGTTATCAGTTATGAATTTATGATGCTATTGAGCCTTATAAATGAGATATGGATTTTCAAAAATTCGGGGCTCTATATACCTCTCCACAAACATCAAGTCCGCCACTTCCCCTACTCTCTTCAAAAACTCATTTTCAGATCCTTCCTCTGTTTTGAAAATTTTTATTCTTAAAAAAAAAAAAGTCTACTATTTAAATTTATTGAAAACACTGTAGCCTTCACGCTTTAGTTTCTATTGATGACAGTTAATATACAACGGTTGCGAGGGTTGAACTCTCGTTGATCGGAAAATGTTGCGGGTGGAAGAGACAAAAGTAATTTCGTGGGATTGTTTCGTAAAAATGTAACTTTAGAGAAGGGAAAAATTGCGAATTGGACAATTTTTTGTTTGTTGTTGTAATTTTCAATGGAAAATATTTGTGTTACTTCCTTTTGTATTCTTTTGCAGATGTCGGTTATATACAATCCGATAGTTTACGGGTTGTCGCACCCGCATTTCCAATCCTCGGTCAAGCAGTACATTTCGTCCTGGAGGGTCAGCTCGTCGGGAAGCTCGTGCAAACCGGACGAGCAGAATAGCACGACTAAAGCGGGAACTGTCGCTTTAAACACGATTAAACATGATCGTCATTTCAGGTAAAACTTAGTTCCAGTTAACCTCATCAATAATTGTTATTATGTTTGATTCCCACATCTCGAATATCCTCCAATCCCCCTAACATCCTATGAGTATTACCAGAGGTGTTTTTCCCCTGATCCCAATATTCCCCTAAAGCACCCCATAATTTGAATCCATCCCAATCTGAGATGAATCGCCTAGTAGTGTGGCCAAAGGTGGGGGTTCCCGCAAATCCGAAAGGAGTCCAATCTACTATGAATCATCCATTCTGACGACTCCCAGGTTTACCAGAGGTGTTATTTCCACAAAATCATAATATTCCCTCAAAGCACCCTAATACTATAAGAAGTCCAAGCAGTGTTGCCAGAAGTGCGAATTTTCAAGTACGATTAGAGCCAGTCTAGAGAGTCAAACTCACTACACCCACTGAGCCAGTGTGACGTCGTTTTTTAAACGAGAGAGAGAGATCTACTAATTTTTTTCTAGGGGTCAAAACAAAGCCACAAAGGAGGATTCCAACTGTATAATTAGCATTCTGATAAGAAAAGCAATCCTCGGAAACAGAAACCCTTTGGAATATTAAACTCGATATATATTTTACACGCGAGATGTTATTTTGACAAAACAACGGAAACAATCATAAATTCCTTCAGAAGGGAAGAAGAAAATGATAAATTTCACCTCGGTTGCTTCTCGACGAACTCATTACCTTGCTCTCTCTTCGATATTGTCTTTTGATCAAATTCGATTTCAAACCCACGACGTAAAGCTCCTTTTATGTCAAAAAATTCATTGAATAAAGGAAATTTCTTCGTGAAAATCCTCAACAATCTAGGTCCACTTAATTGTATATGTTACAGTTAAAACCCGAAATCAGTAAGAACTAGTTTTAACTAGTCAAAACTAGTTTTTACTAACGCCTTTTGTGAAAACTAGTTTAGACTAGTTAAAACTAGTATTAACTAACTGAATCAGAGAAAACTAGTTTTAACTAGGAGACATTTAGGGATTCTAGTTTTAACTGATTCTTTTCTAGTGAAAACTAGAATTCACTAACATGCCTCAACGTTCAAACTAGAATTCAGTCAAAACTAGTTCTTCTTAGTGAATATGGGAATTTTGAAAAAGTTGAAGTCTGGAATAAAACAAAAACTAAAGTAGGTACCAAATTATAGAAGCTAAATCTTGACAGTTCACTATAATACCGTTTCCCCTAAACCAGCCTAAGAGCAATATGAAGCACGTAAAACAAAATGTAAATGTTTTAAACTCTTCAAAGTTTGTTCTCAAGCAATATTCAGCTAATAGGACACTGGAGATGTCCCTATATTTTTCTACTCGTGAGCAAGGCTCCGAACCCACGTGGAGCAAGATTGATAACTGTTGAGGGACATTTTTTTTTCTCGCGAGCAAAGCTTTTAACCAATATGCAGCAAGTTTGATAACTGTAGAGGGATATTTTTTTCCTCTCGCGAGGAAAGCTCCCGTCCAATACCCAGCAAGTTCGATAACTGTAGAGGGATATTTTTTTCCTCTCGCGAGCAAACCTCCCAACCAATATGCAGCAAGTTTGATAACTTTATAAGGATGTTTTTTTCATCAATGAAGAAAAATGTGCGAAACAATGTGCGGAGAGTTTGATCGCTAGACTAGAGGTATATTTATCTCCTCTCCGAAGCAATGCTCCGGACCGATTAGCTCTTCTTCTGTCCCCAGTTTATGGTGAAAAGTTAGGGATTTAGGTAAATTTTTTTGGTAAACGCCATTATGGTGCTGAACATAGGTACCTGAACATAGGTACCTATTCAACTTGTCATAGTGGCAAAGTATCATAAGATTGATGACAGAGGACATGATTAAAAATTTTGGCGACTCAGACTCGAGAGCGCCGAGGAGGTCAAAATGCGAAAACTAAATGCCCAGTGAGATCTTTCCAGTGAAAACTAGTTTTAACTAAAATCATCTTACGCTTGCAGTCAAAACTAGTTTTAACTAGTCTAAACTAGTTTTCACAAAAGGCGTTAGTAAAAACTAGTTTTGACTAGTTAAAACTAGTTCTGACTGATTTCGGGTTTTTACTGTAACATATATAAGGCCCCTGGGGTGAGGGTCTAAATTAAGCCTCCACAGAGCCGGGAAAAAAGCTAAAATTAAAGAGGTTTTGATTTCCTAATTATCTCGACAATTTATCAGGCTTTGATTTGTATTTAAAGAAAAGAAGGTCGCATTGAAAAGATCATATTTCTTGAGATGATACCCCCCCCCCAATCCTTATCATTGAGCCATTTTCATTAATTTAAGTCATTCCTTGCCAGCCCCTTAGACGCTGAAAACCTTGAAAGATCTCGGAAAAATAATTTTAAAATAACTTTTAGAGGACGTTCTAAAATCTTCCTCTGTTGATTTTGAGTTCGAAGATATGCAGGAAAAATAATTTGATGCGTCAAAATAATTTCACGGAAAATTGACTCTTCTCTTTTAGCCTACATTTAGATTACAAAAAATGTAATTCGATTACATGTAATTCGATTACAAAAAATGTATTGTAATTTGATTACAAAAAAAATTTAATTCGATTACAAAAATGTAATGGTCGGAAACAAAAATTCGGGCGCACGTAAATTGGGCGCAAAGAAAATTAAGTGACCGGTGAAATGAATGAATGATTCTAGAGTGTCGTTTATTGATGATTAAGGACTCTAGACTCTCTAGAGTATCTTTTTCCGTGATGATGAAGGATTCTAGAGTGTCGTTTTTCGATGATGAAGGATTCTAGACTGTCTTTTTAGGATTATTATACCATCTAGAATGTTTTTTACTTTGAAAATGAATTCTAAAGGGTCGTTTTTCATTTTACTTGAAAATTTAGTGAAAATAGATATTTTTCGAATTTTTGTAATTTGTAATTGAAAATTTAATCTAATTACAAATTACATGTAATCGAATTACAATGTAATTCAATTACTTACTATAAAAAGTAAATCGATTACAATGTAATTCAATTACGGTCTACTCTGCCCCCCACTCCTATTACATCAAAACGTCCTATTATTTTTGTAATATATTTAACTTGAATAAAGCCAATTTTATATCCCCCCTCCAAATTTCTTACTTAAAAGATTTTCTGAAAGAAATCTACCTAAAAAAATCTTGTAAATTGGGTTTTTGACCTAACAAGTGGGATTTTGACAATTCCAATTTCCTTGACGATTAGGAGAAAAATCAGGGATTTCCAAAATTTTGAATTGGTGGCCACCATGATTCCTCACCTACGATCACCTAAATTTATGTCATCGAAATGAGATTGCCAAACATGAAGTTTCGTCGTGGTCCGTGGAAGTAAATCAAACGAATCCTCACTTCGTCGAAAGACAAGATTAAATGGCGACACGTACGTAGTCTGGGGCCGGCGACAAATCGTCTCCTCTTTCCACCCTAGTGCCTCTCCAACCCATGTACACCAGCTATATTACTTGGCAACTTCCTCTTTCTCCAATAAATAAAACCCTCAACTCTCCTTTTACTTCCGATAGAAAACATCTCACCGTTTACACCACGAATTATCAATTATAATTTTCAATAAAATACATATTAATCTACTAGGTATATTTAAAATTAAATCTAACTACAACCTTCCCAGTTGCACGTACTAAGAGACAACGTCTCCACATTATTGTTTTCAAACAAAATTCAAATAGTAATAAGAAGTTTCTTTCAATTCTGAGATAGCAATAAAGGGTTGTTCGGCTTAGTATGTCAAAAAAAATTGGGTTAAATTGCATATTAAACTGAGTAAAACCCAGTTCGCTAGGGTTTCCTACCTCAATCCGTCATCGAGTTATGATTTTTTAAATATTTTTTCACTAAAAACGCGTTTTTTCACATAAAACCGTCAATATCTCAAGTTCCCTTAATCACTTTGTAAGGGTTTAAAAATGGGTTTGGAGGTTGGGACAAGAAAGTTTGGGAATAGGGATTCAAGAAATAATAAATACTCCTGAGGACCCTGACAACTTGACTTTGTTGTAAAATAATAAAATTATTCAAAAACAAAAGCCTTAACTTTTCCTACCTAAGAACACGATTTATATTCCAACAAGGATTCCCAGGGATCTTTAAAATGGAAACTTGAATTTCTCCTACCTTGAGCAGAGTCTTCAACACGAAGTCCGGAAGCGGCAACTGGCCTCGAGCCCTGAATTTTGGGCGTTTTTGTTAAATGGTCCCCACCTGGGAATCTTTGGCCTTCATCTCTTGTTGATGGTTTTCATTTTCCGAGAACGTTGACCAAGGCCTTGCTTTCTTTTCCGGTGTTATAGTTTGTTTTTTGGTACCTTGAGGGTTCATTAGCCAAGGACCTGTCCGCCCCCGGATTATGACCTCTGGTACCGGTGGCCCTGCTGGTCCAAAAAATCTCGAATGTGCAAGGGCCTTTCCCCGACCACCATCCACAACCCCCTCCCGTTGGACAGGCAACCCATCTGTCCACGGTAGATGAGACCTCCATTTCCCAGGGACCATCCACCCCCCGACTCCTGCCAGATAATTGCCCTCACAATTCCTCCCCCGGTTTGAAAAGTCCTACGCCCTCGTAGGACAATTTCCAGTGCCAGATTTGGAATCAGCTTTTAGGTAGATTTTTTTTTACATTTAAAATGATACATAGTTTGTAACCATTCATGATAACCAAAAAACCAATCGTAAACAACGACAAAAATTGATTTTTACAAAACATAGTTTTTTTTTGTTTTTGTTTTTGTTTTTTTATTTATTTATTTATTTATTTATTTATTTATTTATTTATTTATAATTTTGCCAAATAAAGTGCTAGAGATTTCTAGTTTTCTTTCTTCATTTAAAAAAACTTTCTAACCTCGAAGGAAAAAAAATTGCCCAGCGTATTTACTTTGGGAGCTATTTAGCCTATAACATCAAGACCACCTCAAACCTATTTTATAATGTTTGGGCTTTGTGGTTATCACATGGTTATACATATCATGAATGAATAAAAACCCTAACATGAAAAACGCTGATTCCAAATCTGACATCAAAAATTTTGAAATTACTTACGGAACTTGAAATATTGACGGTTTTAGGTGAGAAAAGTTTTTTTAGGGAAACAATCACTTTACGGATTGAGATAGGAAACCCTAGCAAAGTTTAGTATGTCATTTAATTTAAAAAAAAAAATTTTTTTTTACATCCTAAGTCGAACCACCCTGTATAATGCTGATAGCCTTTATTAAATTAAAAAATTAAAACATAACAATCTTAGGCGGAAGTGGTTTCAAATTTCCAATTAAAATCAGATATACGTATTCAATTTCGATACCAGAGTTAATCACCAATCATACTCTACCCTCCACAACCGTCCCCCACTTCACTTCAATCTCTCCCCACTTTTCCCCTTAAAAATACCTCTAGTTTAAGAAAGTTTAAGAAAATTATGGAAGGACGTTTAAACTTTCACTCGTAAAATGAAAATTTCAAATTACGAAGCGCTTTTGCTTTGTAAGTGTTTTTTGTTTTGTTTTTAATTCAAAAAATGACCTTAATCCTAATTACTTTTTAGATGTTTTCTGACAAAGCCTTTGGAAGATATTGAATCAGAAGGTCAATTAGAGGAGCCAGAACTGAGGTAAATATCATTTTTAAATTATATCTCGTCGCCTGTTTTCTTATTTAATTTTCAGAATTTTCCAGGAAAAATTATATAAGCCTTTGAAGAAGGACTCGTCGAGTTTGGGGCCCATCGAATTTTCGCACACGGTAAATTTGAAAATTGATTTCTGTTCACTTTCTTTAGAAATTGAACCTTTTAATCCGGCCCAAACGCTCTAATTATGGTCTATGGTGTCTAGAATCTTTCATAACCTGACGATGAGCACCTCCGATAAGTTATCAGAGAGATGCTGATAAATTGAAACTGAAAAATGAAACTGATAAATTTGCTGTTATGGAGGAGGAAACGCATAAGTTGAACTTCTTCAAATTCTGGGATCTATAGGCCTTTCCACAAACTCTCCTGTAACTTCCCTTACTTCTTCTCCCAGAACTCCCCTCCCCCCTCTCATCCTTTCACCACCTCCACCAGTCTTCCATCACCTCCCCCACCCTCCTCATTCTTTCCCACTTCTCCCCCAGCCTATCCCTCAAATCTTTGTTGTTCACCCAAAGTTGTTATTTCCCAATGACTTTATAAATTTTATTTAGGTAGGTGGGTACTCCAGACTAAAAGAGGATAATCTTTTTCTTTTTAGAAGATTTATCGCAGTTTTCTACGGTTTATTGAATTCTATAGAAAATCTTATAAATCTTATATTTTGTTGACGGTTCAGATTTATCGCCTAGACATACTTATTTACTTTTTAAAAAACTAAAAATCGATTGGATTTTGTTGTTTTTGTTTCGAACGATCTCCGAGTAGGGAGTTTTTTTTAATTTTACGGTCGAATTTTTTTTTCATCGTTAAAAGGACCGGATGGGAATTAATTATTAACTTGAATTCAGTTTTGATTGGGTTTGTAATCCACAAGCCATTGGATGAAGTTAACCATGCATATTATGGAATTATACCAAGCGATAACTTACTCAATTTTTTTTTTTTTTAATTTCTAACAGCTTTGAAGCTATGAAGACTCTACCCTGTTTATGGCGTAAATGTGGAGAAGATCGGGAAGGTAGTACGCGGGTACGGTTTTGGCTACCGATGTACAAACCTTTGTTGTTGGGGAGGGGAGGAGTGGTGATGGGAAAGTGGTGGGAGGTGGTGGAACGTTTGAGGGAAGTGGGAGAGGGTCGGGAGGGTGATCAGTGAGGAGAGTAATGATGGGGTTTCTTGGGGGATGTTGTAGGGGGGGGGGTGATGGTTGGGGATAAATGGAGGGGATATTTTTGTGACAGTGGAAAGGTCTGTAGAGCCCCGACTTTTTGATGTAGTTCTAACCTGTCCGATTTTCCTGCTCCCACATCAACAACGAACATTGCAGTTTACGATGATGTATTTTGAAACAGTTATCCTTTTGAGGCTAACTTCAAAATTCAAATCCTTTAGAGTTAAAATTAAACATTTATCGAACGAGAGTAGGTGGTTATAGAAGCGTTTTGATTAATAACAACGAATTCCAGACCTGGAATAAACATGAGAACCCGATAGAATGTGAAAAGACATTTTCATTAAGTTTTACACTAATTAAAATTTAATTTTATTGAAGTTTCTACATAAATTTATATTTTCAGATAATTTCCAGTTCAGGTTCTCCCGCTTCTGAAAACAAACATATCAGGAAGGTAACACGAATTTAATTTTCGCATAACGTTCCAATAAAACTTAAATATTTTTTATTTTAGCTTCAAGAGTGTTACGTCTGAACGAGTCTGGAATTCAAGATGAAAAACAGGGTTGGATGTGCCAAAAATAATTTCTTTTTGTGAATGTCACTTTCCATTTTATTTATTTATTTATTTATTTATTTTTCGCCCTTTTATACGAAATGTCAACTTAAAAAAAGTCTTTCAGAAGGGTGTCTGCGAGATTTTCGAACAAATAAAATTTTTCAAAAGTTTTATGTACGAATAAAGTACAACTTTCCTACTATTGACTTCTCAAGTTATTCTTTCGAGCTTTTTTTTTTTAATATTTTAGAAAAGTGCCAGATAGCACTTTATTTTATCATGACGCTTGCTCGTAAACAGAAGTTTTGAAAACAAGAGAAAAATGTGGTACATACAATATAACTTTAACTTTCTCAAACATTCGGAACACTATAGACCTCTCCACAAACACTAATTGGTCCCCCCCCCACCATAACATCACTTCCCCTACTATCACCTACCAAACCCAGTCTCCTCCTCATCACCTCTTTCACCTTAACTTCAACCCCTCCCACCTCCATGTAACTCTCACGAATTATTCGAAGTCGTATTAATTATCGAATAGGCAATTCCAATTTTTCATTAGTACTTATGTGTAACCAGAATACAGGGGGGAAAAAAGCAAAAAATATTCATCCATTACGAAAATATTTCTTACTGAACATTTTTTCCCTGCTAGAAAATACAATATTTCTCAAAAGAAAAATAATCATTAAAGTTCATTTTTTTTTATCACGCGAGAAAGGATTTCAAAATTGATATTTTATAACTTTTCCTGCTCGGCAGTTTTCGATTTCAAAATAATTTAAACAAGCAACGAATACAGTTGGAAATCTCGCATTCACCCATAAAAGCGTTGACAAAATAAGGGCTTTATTAAGTTTGAAAAGTTGTAAGGGAAATAACAAGACTGAACGTCTTGAATGCACTTAAGACAAAAAGGTGATTTCTACTCAGTCGCTCAATTATGTGTTTATAAGTGCCATAATACGTAAAATTAAGTTTAAGAAAGTTTCCAGGAGGCTTTAAAATATTTTATGTCTAGTTTCGCCAAAATTGTTATACGCGAGCCGAAAAATTAATGGCACAAATTTCATCTCGAGCTGTGGTCTTTTTTGATGGGTGTAGTTTCTTAGGTTAGTTCGCAGGTAATTAGATTTTAGGTTTCTGAGCGGAAAACTTGCTCACGATGGATTTCAAAGTGTGTTCCAATAAAAGCATTGCTGTATACAGGTTGTGCCAGCCGATTCTTCGCTGCAGAATTTTGACATGACGAAAATTGGCATCAACTTTTGAATCCAACGTACAGGGTGCTCCAGAACGACCTTAACTTCGTTATGAAATACATGCAAACCCTACGTTTTGACGATAGGAATCGATTCCACGCTTGGTTTCCAGTAACTTTTACTTTGAACACGTTTGGTCCTACCAAAAAAGTGTTCAAAATAAAAGATACCGTTTCCCCATGGAAATCCATCATTACCCAGTTTTTTTGTTTATTTCACGTGGTTGGCAATACTGACGAAATTCTAAAATAATCCATCATTGTATTATTGTGAATTTTTTATGTATATAGGAATGTTTTTTGTTTGTTTTTTCCATCTATATTTCAAACTCTCTACATTATTGAAGTTCAAACTTTTCGAAGATTTTTTTTTTCTAATTATCGTAACACCGGGTGATAGTCCAAGCCAATTAGCATTTTAAGTCCAAAATTGCAGAAAGCTGAATTTTTTGACATGTTGTTAGAACCTGTTTGATTAGTATAAAAGTAATTTTGCAGCTTCGAAATCCTCCTGCTAGAGGACATATAGCAGAGAAAAACCTTGAAATTTTTGGACTTGTTTTAATTTTTGCCTCATAACTTGATGAAACATTAGTTTTATGCGAAAGGAGGCAAAAACCGAAGCAAATCCAAATATGTATTGCGAGGTTTTTTGGCTGATAAAAATTTAGAAGGATGATTTCGAAGCTGTAAACTTTAAAACTCAGCTTTCTGCTAATTATTTAGACCAGGCTTTTTCCCCCCTTTCACTCCCTCTCTCTCTAATTCGCTTGGACTATGAGAAAAGTTTATTATTATTTTAGTAATTATTATAGAATTATTTAAACTATTGATTAAACACCAAGTCATGTTAACCAAGAAATTGAAGTGCAAATAAATAAAGTTCTTTGCCCCAGGGAATTTTCCGGGAAAAATGTCGACGTCAATGAAACTTTGGATAATACCTACAATGTATAACCGACAAAATTGGAATGGGTTTCAAAGGAAATTTAATGCTCTGCTCTATACATAGAATAGAGAAGTTTTATTCTATAATAATAAAATAATAACTTACTTTCTTTAAATGTAATTAACTTCTTCCAAAACAGGTATGAGGAAGTAACCACAATCACAAAATACTCGCCCACATTCCCATCCTAAGTACCCTCAATCACTTACCCCAACCACCCCACCCTCCCATCACCACCACACTCACTCATCACCTCTCCTACATCCCCCACATTACCTCCCCTCGAATATCCCAAAGTTTCATTTACTAATGAATTTTCTCACGTTGTACATAGTTCTCAACTTAGTAATGTACCATAAAAGATACGTTGTACTCACACCGAAATTAATCAATTTTAAAATTCATTGAGGTACGATTTCATGACTGAACGTTTAAACGCCAATATCTTCCAAAGTTTTGAACAATTTTTTCGCTATCTATACCGCTCGAAAGATATTTTAAAGAGCTTTCAAACGGTCTAATTCTCAATAAAATCTGCCAAAAATTAAAGGAGCTACGGACATTTAAACGATCAGCCATGAAATCGTGCTGCATTGTATGTGTTGATTTTTTGGTCCATTTCTTTCAGAAAATCTGACGAAATCGAGAGCGCTATATTTTTCATTAGAAGTATATTGATGTTATAAAAAATTTGAATCGCTTAAGGATGTTTAGGTATAAGAAGAAATTTTCTTATAAAATTTTAAAAAATTATATTTTTTGCAAAGTATTTTTCAATTGTTCAGAGTTTTAGGGCAGTATTCATAGGTATTTTGTGGACAGCACCCTGAGGGCCGATCTAATTGAAATTTTTTAGTCACCGTGTGGAGCCCTAAAAATTTTAAGTCGATCTGTCCACATGCAATGTCATAAAACGCATTTTTGTGTTCTCAATTCTATGGATACCTCCCAGTATATTTTAAGCTTAGACTTTTGATGTGATAATTGACTATTTTTAAATTTAAGGTCCAGATAGATTGTCTACCGAAGCTTGAAAATTAAAAAAAAAATTATATTATATTATTTCTTATAATTTTGTTATTTTTTTCCTCCCATTTTTCCATGCTTTTTTAGTAAACAAATTGGAAGTAAGTAATAAGCAATAATTAAAACCTGTCAAAAGGATAATTGAGTGAAACAATCAATTATAATTTTCATAATTAACTTTTTTGATCCTTTCCTTTAAAAAAAAAACTAATAATAATAATAATAATAATAATAAAATTAATTTAAAAGCAAAACTATACGTAGTGACACTTTAAAATCCATACGGTGATGTCAAACTGGGAAATAAGCTAATCGATTATATTTTAATAATAATTAATTCGAGTGAAGGGAGCGTTTGAAGGTGGTTATTATATTGATGAAATATTTAGTTTAATAATTTAATAAATTGGGTAAATATTTCATTAATTTAATAACCACATGGTATTTAATAACCACAAAAGTACCCACCTGTGATCTACGGCAAATTCGTCAAAAAAAGTGATACAGAATCTTGGATGGTATTCCTCTAACTGCGTTATCGACGTCAGGAGCTGGTCATTAGCGCTTCTGCTGGGGAACGAATGAACTAACCCAAAAGTGATCCTTCGTTAGCTTTAGTGCTTTTTCACTATCTTTTTAGATAAAAACACGCTTAGTAGAGTTGATTGCAGGTTTCAAAATTGAAACAAATAACAATTAGAATTAAATCGCTTCAAATTATTTTTAAAAAAATTAAAACACGAGATGAATTTAAGGATTGAAAAACGTCCTTCTCGCAATGTCGGAAGTTGTCTCTTGTAGAATCGTGTTAGGTATCGAGGAGGCGTTTTGTCGGAGGTCCGAAGTAACCACGTGTACCAAAACGCGAAAGCAAAACTATGTTTCATAGAAAGCAACCCGCAAAAAAAGCAACAAAACCAGAAAACTATAAATATATCTACACGTAGGTTGCGGCTATGACCTCTATTTTGCTTATTATTATTCTGCTTGTTTCGGCGAGACTGCTATTATTTTTTTTATTCTATGGACATTTTGAGTTCAGGAAAACATGCACAATCGGTTCCATAGCAGTATTTACATCAATAGGCTAAATGGGTAAGGTATCCCGAGTCCCTGATATCCTACACCACACCAAGCATTTTGATGAAATTTTTTTCCTCTCGTGAACACAGCCCTGATCTGTAAATAATAACTTATTTAAAAATCAGGGCGGTGATAGCTCACAGACCCGCAACACAGCAGTGCATTGCGGGATTGCAGTTTTTACCTTTGGCCCATTATCCCTGACTACCAAAATTTTTGGTAAACTATGCATGCCTATGCAAGATAGATGCATGATTATTTATGAGATAGCGGCATTGATTTTAAAATATATATAATATATAAGATTATGTAGATTTAAAATTATGGTATGGAGGGGACACCCTGTAACAATCAACTTAACTACAATCTTCACCAAATTTTCACCGTATACAGGGTACTCGGTAGACCTCCTTAGAAGGATATTGATAAGAACATGGAAGAGAAGAAGTCCTGAAAAGTCTCACTCAAGAACTTAGGGGCAAACGAATAGGAAAATTCCTCAAGCCCTTTATTTTACCTGAGGACTTGCGAGTCTAGAAGGATCGGTTGGCGCCTGAACTCGTTTTTCTTCCCCTTCCATTCCATCCCCTCCTCTTCAGCCGGCAAAAGCCTGTCCGATTCAAACATTCAGTGAGTGACTCGAGCCGGTCTGGTACG
The DNA here is from genome assembly GCA_018703685.1 of Orius laevigatus. Taxonomy (NCBI): domain Eukaryota; kingdom Metazoa; phylum Arthropoda; class Insecta; order Hemiptera; family Anthocoridae; genus Orius; species Orius laevigatus. The sequence goes on along the minus strand of JAGWEN010000187.1, from coordinate 71,750 downwards.
TCTCGTATTTTTTTTTTAATGAAACAACGACAAAAAGATTTTTTTTTAAATACCGCCTTTTTTATCGTTCTAACTAATATGTGATCTGTGAATTTTCATTCCGGATTTTCAATTCGTCCGGATAATATAGCATAAAAATGCCTTTTGTACAAAGGGTCGTGACGCCGAATTATTTGAGCAGGATTTCGCTCCACGACGAAAACGGTCGTCCGAAGGTGAAAGACGGCGAATTGGAAGCAGTCACGAATTTCACACTTTGCAACGCCCTACGTCAGCTTTCGTCGGTCGTCAACGCCGCCCAGGACATCTTCGACTCCCTCAACAAAGAATTGGTCGCCGTCGCCCGAAGGAGTTCCAAGATCAAAGCGAAAATCTCTTCCCTCCAAGAACGAGTCGATGCCTACGACCCCAAATCCGTCACAGTCCGTAAGTGTCTTCACCAGTCAGAAATGTCCATTTATGTAGACCTCATCAACTCATTTTCCCGCTTTTTTGGTAGATCCAAGGCTAATGGGCCCCAATATATGTAGAAGATACTAATCTATTCCGGTGCCCATTAGCGCTGGAACTACGGAGGTATCTCACAGATTTGACGGAAAGTTGAGTGACATTAGTGTGCTGAATGCTATGTTGCGCACCAACTTAATAGTACATATGTATATCAACTGCAAGCACTATGGCGATACTAACAACTGCCGATCAAATATTTTGATATCACCATGCATTTTGATGGCTTTATAGTCTATAATACGATGAATGATGATGCATCATGGGAATTCGTAATCCATGATGGGTAGACCACACATGCGAAAAAACCGCTTAAGTAATTAAGCGGTTTTTTGAGATTAACGCGAAAAATTAGAGTCCTAGAATATTTGGTTTTTAATTGAAACTAGGTATCGAATTTCTGGTGTCATTTACCATGCGAATCGATAAAAATATGTACTTATTGCCAATTTTCAAAAATTCGTATTTCGGCGGACCAAAAAAAGTTCGAGATATGAGGTTTGACAACCTACTGTTAACTTGTTGATGTTCATAATGGGCAGATAGTAGGTCTTATGCGATTTTAAGTAGGTACATACTTATAACACCCCTTTTTGTTTTTCAAGCACCCCTAAAACAATTGTAAGCTAAACAAGTTGGTGTTTTCGGTTCTTTGCAAATATGCAACTAGAAAACTACGTACCCCAGTGAAATAATGGCTCTATTCAAAATTATAGCTCGTAAAATTTGCTACAAAAATCATTAGGTATAGTAGCTTTTTCCTAGAAACGATAGTGAAGAAGACAAGGGTCAAAGTCGGTGTGAGACGGGTGTGGTAGAGTTGTACCCTTAGTTGAAACTGAAATGAATCCGTTGTCTTGGAAGTTCCCTTTGTATTGAAAGTTAATCTGAGGGTCAACTCAAACTCGGCTGAACGACTGACATCTCTCGATTAAACATTTGAAACAGACCGTGAAGGTTTTTCCCCAATATTTCACGCTCCATTGAAAGATCCCAAGTTCGACGTGGCTGGAAACCCCCAAAGTGGGATTCGCTGTTTAGGCCCTTTACCTACTAATTCGACCGCATCTGTCAATTAGAACCTTTGTTAAACGTTATGCGGGTATGGAAAACTTGGTAATTAACCACCGGATTTTATTCATTCATTATGTTAATCTTGGTTCAATATATTAGAAACGTAGTGAGAGGGCAGTGGCCTGTTTTCATAAATTACTCTGGTATTTAGAGAGGATGTTCTTTTTCTTTTTTATTCTCAGAAGCCCACAGGTAAAGGGGAGTGCATTCATAAGCTCATCCCATTTCGAGGGTACCTGGGACAGCTTCGAAACCGATAGAGGTCAAGTACCTTCATGTTTTTGTAACTAGAGAAACGCCTGGGAATCATTTTGCAACATTCGACCTTGCCTGTTATGCAACTAGGAAAATAGCTTGGGAATTATAATGTGGTCAGTTCTTGAATTTTTCACCTTTTATCTTTGTGACTATGAATGCCATGGTCCAAAAGCATAAAAAAAACGTCCGACTTTAATCATAGGTTCAAAAACGTCTGAAAACATCACGTCGGTAGATTTGTCGAGACTTTTATATAAAAAGCTATTTTGTAATATTACTCAAATCTGCTTGTTATTCAATGCAAGAAACGTAGGAAGTCAAGAATATTATTCAACTACATTTAGGCTCGGGTTCGCTTTGTTGAATGAGTTTATTTCCCCAAAAAAGGGAGCAGAGAGACAAAATGTATTACTCACTTTATAAGGAAAAATAAGAACCTTTTTATTCTTCCGGAAGTATAAGGGGTGTTCACCGCAGTCGGGTAGGACGAGCTAATCGGCCCAGGAATGCCACTGAGTTGAGGAATGAGGTCAGAACCCTAAGGAACCGCAAAATTCCGAGCGTTTTCATTCTCATAAAATCATGGAAGCTTCCCAAAAAATCGTTCAGCTCATCCTAGATGCCGCTTTGGATCTCCATATGTTAGTGCCTGAAAACAAGCTCCCTCCTTCTAGAGATGTTGCTATGGAAACCGCTTTGTTTCCCAGATGCCATGGGAAAAGCGTTCGCAGGCTCAGCAACCAGCTATACAGTATGCATCGATGCTTCAGATCAAAGATGCTCAGCAATAGAAGGCAATAAAGCCATAATCTTGCAGCATCTGTCAAATACAAGATTGGAGGAATTGCCTATTTTTCAATCATAAACAAACATCCTGCTAATAAAGCCCAGGCGTTTCGGCAATCTTCATAAATAACTTTCCTATCTATAAAAGTAAAACGCACGTGGAGGCTCAATTTTATCAACCCCTCCTTGGATGTTATGGCCAGTAAAGCCGGCCCTGGGGTGCGTTTCGAGGGGGTGCTCCTCCGCCTATTCGTTCTTCCCACCCTTGTCTTTGAATCATTGATTAACATTTTCGAGGTTTTATACAGATTAGACCGGAAAGCTTGACACTTCATCTTGAGTGGAGAATCGACGTTAATGTTTTAGTAGGGGGAGTGCAAATAAAATACTGCCTTGAGATCCCATGGGGCGTATTTGTTGTCTACTGCATGCTCGCAAACAAATCATCGATTTTAATTGAACGAAAATTAATCTTGACTATCCTTAGGCGACGAGCAATTGATTGACGTTCAAAAAGTCGGCTTATATGAACAACAATAGACCAATCAGCGATGCGATGTTATTATTTTTTTCATTTGTGAAGTGCCCTTAAGGTTGAATCCACAAAAAGAAAACCAGAATCTCAAGAATGCATAAAAAGTGAAGATTTGAAATCATGTAAGGTTATATAAGGACTTCCGTTATGTTGAATTATCGAGCCGCTCTGATTAATAAAGAGGCTCTAACCTGTTATTTTCCGATTAGTCGACGCGTTTTGCTTTTAAAAAGTGTTTGTTAAAGGGAATCTCGTTTCCCGCCATAGACTTCCCTTTATTCAGTACCACCCTCCTTTTGACAAGTACCCGAATCGTCGAGGGGAGAGCTTTAACGTATAACGGTCGCAGATAGTTCTTTTTTTACTACAACAAAGACACGTGCGTTAATTAAAAACTCTTTTTACGACAACCATCTGTTCTAACGAAAATGCGTCGTTTCGGTGAAAAGCACTTTGGCCATAGATCTGCCATTTTCTGATGTCGATGGCCCAGTAGCTCACAAAAGCTACTCACAATCAGATGGTTTGTGCCCAGGTCGTTGTGCTCTTGTTCTGCTGAAAGGGGAAGGCCTGGGGCCCTAGTAACCCATCGGCAAATCAAATCAGGATGCTCGGTATTCTCCATACTCTCGACCACAAGTCGATTTCCGCCATGGAGACCTTGGCATGTGTAGAAGTTGAACTATAAGTATAGCACGGCAGCCATAACAACTACGACGTGGTATGGAAACTTATCAGCAGGCGAGAAAAGCGGCTATTTAAACAAACTCTCAAGGGTTAATTACCCTCTGAGAGAATCCTCCTCGTTTTCCTGGGTTGACATTTGCACAAAATTAAACGCCACAAACTAAACCTTTTCCGGTTAGGGAGGGACTAAACACGGTCCTTCGTCTCTAATTAATACCATTTAAAGGTAAAACCCGTCCAAAGACGGGTAAATCATCCGAATATGGAATTCCGAAATGGAGTTACCCTTTGATAAGAAGTTCAGACAGCCGTTCGACGAAGGAGGAATAATTAATTGGATCAAAACTTAATCCCTCCGCGTACCATAACCTCACGTGTTTTACTTGATTTAGGCCCTGTTTACGATTCTACATAAATTACGTAAATTCGTCCCCAAAAATGCAAAATTTTTGATTGTTTTTCGACTAAAAAGGCGGGTTTTGAAGCACTTTCTCTTTAATGTCCGTTAAGGCGAGGACTATTATTTGGATACAATGAAAAACATGAGTGCGCGTTAATAATAAGGTTGTGTCACCTTTTGACAAAAGTGCGGCGCCGTTTCGTCGAACAATAAAAAAAAAATTCTTTCACGATTTTACGGCTTGAGTACCTCCCGAACTTATGGCCTTCTAATTATCGGTTCGGCATTGATTTCTGAAATCCGAGATGAGCCACTGTAATGCACACTCCAATATTAGTCAACTTCCCTGCTGATGAAGCACCTTGTCCGAAACACGATTCTGCCAGTTTCGACCCCCGCAAAACCACTGAACTCCCTCCCTTAACCAAGCCGGACCTTCCCGAAAGTCAAAGTTCAACGGCTTATCCGGCAATACGATCCATCGACATGGCTTCCCATGAAGCTGCACCCGGAAACCTAAGATATTACATAAGTAGTATCATCAATATACCGACATAACACCTAAAGACAATAAAACAAACTTGAATCCAAGGACTAGGTATGTATATTAATTTATCAATCCTGGTATATTCGCCAAAAGTGTATCCCTAGTGTTAACTAACTTGCGTTAGGGTAGTCACTTTCATGTTTTAACTTTTTTCTCACACTAGGCTTGAGGATAGTAGTGATTAAAGAGTGGGGGAGTTGTTGAGGACCATTGGTGGTTGCGGAGAGGTCTGTAGAGTGTAGAGTCCTGATTTTTGAGAAAGTTCCAGTTATGGGGATCCTTATCTATAGCACATTTTTTCATCATTGATTGTTTTACTAGTTTGAGGTGCGATAAGGAGGCACCCGATAACTGCAACTTTCTCACGTTTCTCCCCTCCACTGTCCTCCGCGGCCCCCCTCCATATCTCTGTTCCTAGGAGTAGAGCTAAAGTGGGGATAAAGAGCTAAGTCTTGCTTTTAACCATTCAAAACCAATCCGAACCTTTCCCCCTTCGGTTTCCGGGCGTTTAAAGACTTTTTGTGCACATAAATCAAGTAATTTGTTTCTTTTTTAAAAGAAGCTTTGGGTTTCATTGAATATCGGAGGAAGTCAGAGCGGCTATTCAAAAAAGAGCCAGGTAGAAAAATTCCAGACGGTCTTCTTTTTTTTATAACTCCACTGCGGTATCGAAGGGGGAGATTGCACTTCCCCAACACTTCGGAAATAGGTTTAAAGATCCCTCCGGGACTTAATATGATTAACTTATTTGTCTCCCCCCCCCATTCGTTCCCCCGGTTTGTTAACTTTTACAGATTGCTCACTCCATTAGTGAAGGCAAACAAAAGAACATGGACGTTACTTTTGACTAATACATGTTAGTCAAAAACGACTGATTTTTACGTTTTTTTACCCCGACTATAAAAACAAACATGTAAACCAGACGAGGTCAAAAAAGGGTCGGAAAACGTCATGTCTTTTGACATGTCCCTCTCTAAGCCTCTTGCTTTTTATTAAATCCGTGTTCCACTCAATCAACGTGGAAACGTCAATTTCCATGAAAGCCTTTCCACATGGTGGAAAAGAGTAATTTTTTTTTAATATACAGGGTGTGCTATCTAGATTGGACGTGGCGATTATCTGCCAGTCCTCACGAAAAAAGTATCCTTAGATGGAATCTGTGATTGTGGATCTATGAAGGTTATATAGTGTCCTCCAATATCTGCCATCGGTGACCTACGAGACTCCGAGGTACCCTTGTTGGAATTATCCAAAAATCTTTCTATTTGTGGTATAACCACCCTGTTTATTACGTGTTTTACTGATTGTGATGTCCGATAACGCTAACTATGACTGCATTACTAGTGCAGATGGCCAATTGCACAGGTGGTCTAAGGACAGATGTGCCACAACGGATCTTTTGATCCAAGAGAAATGCTCTCGAAACAGGTTTTTCGGATCTCCCCTTATTTTGACTACGTCCCCCGTTTATAGGTCGATTAAGCGGGGGCGCGTGATAAGAATTAACAGATGCTCTAATTTGAAAAGCGTGAAAACAGCCATTTTCTAATTAAAACCTTGTTTTCCCCCTCTTATAAGTATCTCGTCTTGATTTTCAAACTTGTTAAACATCTGATAAAAAGAGAAACTTGGATAAACTTCAGCCACCCTTAAATAAACGTAAAGATAACGTTTTTCCTCAAAGAACCAATTTCTTTTAACAGTATCGGATATTTAAGCCTCAATCAAAGAAAAGTGCCGTGGAGACCCCTGGCAAGTCAAGTAACCCCACTTGTAAATAAAAAATTATCGGTTTAGTTTTCAAGGGTCCTATAACTAGTTTTTTCCTAATTGTTTTTTCAAACAACTCGACTATTTTCAAGTTTTCTCTACCTAGAAACACAAGGTGACAAAAGTAAATAACGGATTTGACGAAAAAAGACCCTTTTTCACGCCCCTTTCATTAACCTGACACTTTCAGACGTTTTTCGAACGAAAATTTAATTCCTTGACCCAATAAAATTGATAAACACTTTTTCGATAAGGTTCAACCTTTTAACCCTGAATTTTCTATTTACGTTTTATTTATTCTACAGTTTTATTTCTAGACCAGGTTGATTCCCTACCGTTTAATTATGCCCGATTTAGACCCTTCTATCTATAACCGAACACCCTTTTAAGGGTTCTATTTTCGAAGATTTTAAATTACAAGTGTCTGGAATTTCCCCTTCGATAACTTACTTAACGATCCCCCCCCCCACTTTCCCCGACAAGACTCCTCAACTCCTAATGCGGGAGGACGTGGACGAGTTGGTGGAGGCTAAGAGGACTTTTCAACACCAAAGTGTTCGCAATTATATACATTGGAAATAGTAGTGGGGCGATAATAAATCTCCGAGGAACTCCTTTTCATAGACACATGTGAAATTTCAAACCGAAGGTTCAAAGGTTTATGTTGAATTCCGTATATGGTGGGACCGGTTCTTGGCTTTCTTCCTTTCCAACCGTTTTTTCTGCTGGATTTATATTTTAATCTTTCGTTTTGTTTTAAGTTTGCCTTTTTGTCTTGATTCGTAAAAATCGGAAAATATCGTGGGTATGAAGGAGGTGACCGTGCCAAGGGAGCTTTTAGGGAACCTTTTACCTTCGATGAAAAGGGTCATCAGTTCCGGTACTTCCTCCCGCCCTCATCCCCTCGCAGGAAGTCCTTTAAGGCACGTTTCCGCTCATACCCCTTCGATCATTTGCCTTCTTTTATCTCACATATGACCAAACAGAAAAAAAATGATAAAAGGCCAAAATCAAGGCCAAACTGATTACCAAAATTCTGTCACATTTAGCGCACGAGGTTAATAATTTAATTAAATAACTCTATTGTTATTCTGAGTGTACTTAAAAGGAACAAGAGCTTAAAAAACAAGGCTTGTTGAATTAATTTTACAAAGGACCCACCCTTGGTGGAAATTAATTAAAACTGGACAGAATTACAAGTTTTGTAATTTGTCCAGAATGTTGTCGGTGACGGAGTTTTTCCGAGTAAACCTTGGGAAAATTGTTGGGCCATATGTCCTAGCTATTACTCCGAGACCGGCTTTTGTGTAGACGCTTTGAATACGTAACAAACCCGATACCGTCGGAATAAGTGGGACATCTGCCCATCCCACATGTGAACGAGAGCCCATTCGTTTTTCCTCTAAACCTAACAAATAGATAATTTTCTAAATTCTAATATAGTAAAAACTTCAAAAATCGTCCTTCAGAACCCTTAAATCTGTGTTTTAACTTGGTGGTGGTTGGTAGTAAGCATGCCGGCTATGGTGGCGCTACTCAAAGAGTCTGTACGGAATACCAACTGACTACAGTCCCATGGACCACCATGCCCAAGGTCCATATACCAAGCATAATGGACGTGTCCAAAAAGGATCAAAAATCAAGCAATAAGGTCCTTTTTTTGTCCTATAGGAACAAAATCTAGATAAAAGAACCTCTTGTATCAAACCTCGCTAAAAAGGGCCCTGGTCATAATAGAATAATATCTAGTAAAAAGGGCCCCTAGTGACCAGAAAGGAAAAAATCAAACAAATAGGAACAAAATCAGCTAAAAGGCACCCTATTATTTGTCATAAATTAGATATGTATGTAAATATTTAATATCAAAGGGCCCTTAGTGTTTAAAACAGACCATAAACCGTGCTAAAAAGGGCCCTTATGGGTTAAAATTTAGGTTAAAAATACCTTAGTATCCAAAAAGGATGAAAAAATCAAGCTAAAAGGGCCCTTTCGTGATAAAAGAAGGAAATATAGCTAAAAGGGCCTCTATAGTCCAAAAAGAATTAAAGAAAGTCAAGCTAAAAAAAGGGCCCTATTTGTTATAAAGGAATAGTATCTAGTTAAAAGGACCCCTAGAGTCCAGAAAGGATTAAAAAATGAAGCTATAAGGGACCCTATAGTGTTCATAAAGGGTTAAAAAAAATCAACCTAAAAAGGGCCTCTAGGGTCCAAAAAAATCAAAAATCAAGCTAAATAAAAATGACATTTTTTTTGTGGTCAAAAAACAAAGTCTAGTTAAAAGGGCCCCTAGTGTCCAAAAAGGATCGAAAATCAAGCTGAAAGGGCCCTATTTGTCTTTAGAATGGATTCCTAGTGTCCCAAAAGGGTAAAATAATAAGGGCCCTATTAATTGTCCTAAAGAAACGAAATCTAATTGTTAGATACGTTACACATTCATCTTCAGGAGGGCAGTAGGTAGACCACTTATAACTTTTGCATACTAAACTGCCATTTTGATCCCTGTCTAATACGTCACAGCGTATGTTGTATCACATTTTAATACAAATTAACATATCTGTGTTAACGTGTGTCGCCGTAAATACTAAAAGGGGGCGTTCAAGTATCATTTGCATGACCCCAGAACAGGGAACGTTTCCGTTCATTTGAATTCCGTAAATTTGAATATCGTAATCCTATTCATTAAAGATTAAATTATACGATCCAGAGATTCTGAAATACCCGTCAGAAAAATAAATTGAAAAACAACATAAGGCTCATCACAGGGGTTCTTTTGTCCTTTTTGTCCTCTCCCATGAAAAAGGAAATGATCCGAAATAAAAACACAAGTTTTTTTAGCCATATCGATTTTCTCTTCGGGTCTTGAGTACTTCCTTAATCGATCCCGCCACTATTGTCGACAATAAATCTTATTCTTGTTCAATAGTGTCCCTTTTAAGGTTAGATCACGTTTCCAACTTTCTCTTCCGCCCTTGTTATAAATTTCATTATAACTATTTATTCTGAAAAGAGGGCGCTCGGCATATTTGTGGACAGTTTTTCATTTTTGGGCTAATCCTTCATAATTTGAGACTCGTCGGGGCGCCTATTTTTCAAGTGGAATTTTTTCTCACTTCGTTTCCTAAATTATTCATTAATAGAAATTTAATTAGGCACCCTGAGTTTAAGGCAAAAAAGTTGGCTTTCAGACGTCGTTAAAAATTTAGTGGTCATTAAAACGAAGTATTTTAAGATCAGGCTTTTTCCTTTATAAATTTTTTTTATTAACTTCTCCTAAAAACCTTAATTACAGTATCCTGTCCCTTTAATTTGACTGTCCGGACCTCCCCTTTTATGGAGATTTACGCTTTTGTCCCCTCTTTTGTTTTCGAGGATCTTTCGACGCTTCCTGGTTCTGTCGGAGGGAATCGTGTGGGAGTCGAAGGGACCACACCGCCTTTAGCTCTTCCTCCGGGGTCAAGGTTGATGTACTCCAGAACGAGTGGGAAGCCGAGAAAGGGATGACCGGAAAAAAACCTTGAAGAGCCGAAAGAGAGAGAAGAAGAAGAAAAACTCGTCAGAATCTCTACTCATCAGTCCGTACCATTAACTTTTATTGATGTCTTAATTGCTTTTGTCTAAATTGTTAGTTAAACATCGCAGCTTAAGCACCAAAGCAAGCCAATACCGCTAACGTTTCGATGAACTATTTTTACAGCCTTTTTCGGGCGAGCAACAGGTGTGGTTTATTTTCGAGTAAATAAAATTTTTAAAAAAGTTAAAACTTGATAAAATTCTTTTATCGCCGTGTCTAATTTTAATTAGCGTGGTCGATTGTAATTTTTTTAATTGAAAGACTACCGGGTTCAACGATTCCTTTTAATAGCCTGATTGAAAAATGTGAAAGACGTAAAATATAATTGACTACCTGTTAAAAATGTTTAAAAAAATATCCAATTATGAGTTTGTGGGAGAGGGTAAATGACGAAAATTAGTTTTAATTGATATTTGAACCTCTCATATTGAACCCAATAAAAGATTTTAAACGCACCTGCCCTTTCCCGTGGGGCAGATGCAGAAAAAGGACAAACGGGAGCAATCAGGCGATTTTCGATGAGGATTATTGTGGCCGCTCCCCTCCCAATCGAGCGTTTCGAAAAGAGGATGGAAGTTAAAAATTTCGTTCATGGAAACAAATGAAAGGCGCTTTCTTTATATTTTTCCATCCTTTATTCTTATTTTAATTACATCTTTGGAAATTAGGGGGTGGGTGGAAATTGGGGTGGAAGAAAAGCAGATGTCTCGTAAACTGGAAAGCATGCCGATGACATCCGTACCGGAAGGATAAGCACGTGCTCGAGACGGAAATTCATTCCCCTTACTTTATTTTTGTATCGAATTTTTGGTTACTATAAATAAAAATTCAGCATCGTTAAGTAGAAAAAAATTTTTACGAAAGCATGCTGCACCGCAGGGTTCATAACAAGGAAAAGAATTACCTATGACTTATAACGATTATGGTGATAAGTATGAAAATAAGTACATATCTATATATTGTACAGGGACTGTGGTTGTAGATAGGTAGTATATTTATTGGTTTTTTGAGGACGTTTTTTCGCCTTGAATTGTTTCCAACACCCATTGATTTCCAGATTTGGTCGAAGACTTACCATATGTTTAAAGATTCTTATCGTTTTTAGTCTTTTTAAGTCAGGTTGTCCTTCCCACGTGTCGTCTGCTTCCTTTAAAGCTTTACGAACGAATAATTATCACTTCTGACACATAAAGGTCAATTTATTCGCGTTTTTACGTTAGAAAAGGTTTAGAAAACATTCTGTCCGGTTTATTGTCTGCTTGAATAGGCGTCCGGCCAAGCATAAAGTCACATTTCTATTTATTGATACGGGCCCCAAAAACCACAAGGCTGATTAATACGTCCCTTATTTTCTAAATTAAAACTTTAATCCCATTGGGATAAATTATTCATTTTAAACGGACAATAAATTAATTCGACGAAGACAAATTTGGATCTTTGCTTATTATGTGATAAATAGGTTTTAAAAAGTACATCATTCAATTTTCAAAGGTCAAATTTCATGGAAATTATTTCAACCACAATACCCTTGTTGTAAACGCCAATTTCAAGTAAAATACCTGTGTCTATAGACTATAGGTACAAAAATATTTGTAAAAACAAACCCTACACACACCTAATTTCGTGTTAAAGACGCCTTTTCAATGTCTAAAGACTCCAAAATATTTTTTGATACGACAAATTTTGTTCCTGAAAACACTGAATTTCGAATATAAGACGCCTCACAACTCTCCAACCTCCCACTACCAATCCTCACCTACCACAAACTCCCCTCACCACCTCCCCCCAACCCCTAACACCTCCCACTACATCCCATCACCTCCCATACCCCCAACTCCTTCCACGTCCTCTCACTTCCCTCACCTCCTCAACTCTTATCTCCTCCCATCACCTCCCCCACCTCGGGACGGTCGAGTAATGTAAGAGAGCGGTAGGAAGTGGTTTAATGTAAGTAAACTTGGTTTGGGGGATGTGAGGGGTAGTCAAAGAGGTGATGAATCAGTGGGGAAGAGATGTTAGCTGAGCGGTCAGTTGTAAACGCAATTCTTATGTCAAAGTATATTACATATATAATACATATAAGAAGTTCCACTTTTGGGGGTTCCTCCTTTATAACTACCAGACCAAAACAGACCAGATCTGTATTTTTAAATAAATAAACAAAAGCTATCAAGTAACTTATTTAGCCTTTCAGGATGGGAAAACTCTATCGCGATCACACCTTTTCATATAGGGGCCTTTTTTTTTTTCCCTCGTCACCTGCTAGAAGCCATGAAATATTCATGGTGGAAAAACTTTTTCCTTATATTCAAGTCGGTAAATAACCTTTCATACTTTTCTGCTGGTCCTCATTACATTGACTTTCTGTATCTCCATTTCCGGAAGCGCATGAATCACAACTTGAATCGAAAATCAAAACGGAAAAGAACGATCATGATTTTTGACAACATTGAAAACATTAGTTAAACTATCGACGCGTGTTAAATATGTGGGACGTTTTGAATTATTCATAGAGAACTCTTAAAATAAAAGACACCTTCTCGATATTTTGTCTCCGAAAAAAATTGCAAATTGCGGTATTCGTGGTCGGTATTGGATTACGAACTTGTTATCGACTTTCACTAAAAATTAAAGGCGGTATTTTTAGAATTAAAGAAGCTTTTGGATTTTTATCATAACGTAATTTCAAATCTTTATAGCGCTGTATAAACTTTACGACCCCATCTTGAAAACTTGTTTAATCAAAAATTGCGTTATAAGTTAAAAATACAATTATTCGATTTAAATCAACTCAGAAGTTGTCTAATCTCTGGCCTGTTATCATGTGGATTATAAATTTTTAAAGGTGGGGGGGGGGCGCTTTTCCTAGAACTACCTACAACCATTTTTGATTCCCCAGGAAGATGAAGCAGCCCAAATTAGAGAAGAAAATTACCTTTTCACAGATATTTTAGTAACAGAAAAGCGGATTCGTCATGAAATTGTGTTAAAATACATATGGGCATTTTTAAAGATAAAGAATTTTAAAGGAAGGGTCTTTTATTTTAATTTGGTGTTCACTGGAAGAAAATAGGCGTTTCTACTGATATTTTGGACCTTCATTCTAGAAACAGAGTGGAAATCCGCCAAAATGGTCGTTTTACTCTGACCTCTGTGACACAGACAGAAAATTTGGTTTGCACATTTTTTTGTTCCGCAGGAATCACGGAGTAATCGATCGGAAATCCGCATTCACTCATTCATCAAATTTTTTCCCTTTCACCCAAATTAAAAAATTTTGTTTATACCTTTTGATATTATTTTCTTTGAATTATTTTATTGTTTTAAATGTTGAAAAGGCCGTTTTAAAATACAATAGGGGCCGATTTAAATAGGCGCGTTGTCATCAATATCCAGCCGGGACAGTTGACCAGAAGAGGCGATTGTTTCCCAAACAATGCGAAGCATTTTTGTTTAAAAAATAAAAAGGTAAGGGGAAAAAAACTGGGAAAATCGAGAGAATCGATAAGACTCGTGCATTTCTACGGTGTCACATTGTTTAGCCATTGATGAGTTGTAAATATTGGCTCAACTCCAATGTTAAATGAGACGAAATGCCATTGAATGGAGTCCTAAAGACCGGATTTAAACCAGAAAGGGGAGCAAAGAAAAAGTGTTTCTTTCAGAACCGATAGCACGAAAAGGCCTGATAGCGACTGATTAAGAAAAACGCCCTTTTTCAATTAAAAACGCTCACTTTTCTATTTTTAAAATCACTCACCAGACTATCGGACGCCGGATAAAAATAGACCGCGTGTGGTCCACCTACGGAAAAGACCATTTTAAAAATTAATTAAACTAATATCGAATGATAAAGTGCACTTCATGGAATTGTTAATGAGGAGATGAGATACGACCCTTAGCCCCTCCTTCCATTAATAATTGTTACGCCTGACAGCTACCAGAGGGATATTCGCCTTATCCAAATTTTTTTTTTTTTTTTTTGTATTTACCAGTGACGAATGCCAGAAGATTGGAAGCTAAATCACAAAAATTTAAATTAACAGAAATGAAGATTTCTTTCTTGCAAACACCAATTTTAAGAAAAAGATGCCAATTCTGAGTCTACGGACGCCTTTGTTCAAATGCTCGTTTCCTCCCCGGAGTCTTCAAATTTCAAGTAAAAGACGTAATTTCGGTTACCTATTATAGAAACTAAAATATTTATGCCAACGCCAATTTTCCTCCTGTAAACGCAAAATTTTAAGTAAATGAAGCCATTTATGTGAAAAGACCCAAAAATATGTGTACTGACGACTCCTTTGCATTGAGTTGCCAAATATTAGAATCCTTTAATGAAAACTCGATTCAGAAAAAGATTTAAGATAACCGACATCCTTTGAGATACAATACTTGACTTTATCCTCCATAAGATGGGTTTTTAAAAGGGTTAACGACCTACGCTTTTATGTTAGAAAAATTCTTTCGTTACACGTCTTTTGTAAACGTGATATCTGGATAAAAATTGAGTGGAAGAATCGCGGATTTATCCCCAAGTAATTTTCCAATTGGCCCGAAATTGTTTAAATTACTTCGGGTTTCCTGTATCGCTCGTTTTCGAGTGTGAAAATTGTGAGGTCAACGTTGGTGGGTGTCCGGTCAATTCCTAAGGAAGACCCCCTTCCCACGAAGGTGACAATTGACGGCCTCAATTAGTCCACTTAACTTCGAATTCGCTACTATAGAGACGTTTGACTTAGGAAACCGATAGATAACCAGCCGTAGGGGATCTCTTTGACAAAAACTTGAGTTCTCACGTTGTGAACACAGATGTGAGACCCCTACCATCTTCGAAAATACTTAAAAGGTTCTCTCACGGTCCAGCGCCTATCTATTACCACACCAAATATTACAGGGTGTCCCTAAGAACCACGAAAAAGTCTGCAAAAAATTAGAATCATGAATGACTGTAGGTACTGGTGTTGTCATGATGAGGCCGCCCTTATTTTGAATCTGCAGAAACATATGGGACACAGGAAGTAAAAGAATTTTTTTGGTTTTAAATTTCTTTATTTGACGACCGGTTTCGATATGAGGTTCAAAATGAGGTCTGGAATCTTCTGTAAACGTCTCCGACTTTTTTTTGAGGTTTCCGATACTTCTAGAATGTTCCTGTTGGTCTAGAACCTTCCTGGAGGTGCAGGAAAGTTCTTGACAAGTATAGCATGTTCTTGGCAGGTCCGAAACCACACTTGCATTCGTGTCCTTCGATGAGAACAATTCGGTTAGTGGGACGTTTCATATCCTGACAGTAACGAACGCAGCGCTCTGATTTTTAATGAACTCCCTTTAAATTCGATTTGTCCAACTTTCCGATCAGGTTCTAATGGACTCCAGATGGTCAAGTTATTTTTAAGTGAACGCATTTTATGGCTTTTTCTTATACAAATGTTTCGGTCACTTGACGACTCACGTACGGTTTATTATTTAAACAATTTTAATAATAAAATTTAAAAAAAAAATCATTTTCACCTCAATTAATGCAAATCGTTCCTGAAACGTAATTTGAGTTGGAGTCCTCCAGGGAAGAGGATGAGGCCTTTTAATAAATTATGTATGTAAATCCTCAAATGAAATATTCGAGAGGGGCCAACTGTTTCACTTGAAAATGTTCGAAAAAAAAGGGCGTGAAAGACGGAGAAAATAAAATAAGGAGGCATTAAGCTCCCTTTCTTCGTCGGAACCGTTACGCAATCTCTGATCTTAATGAGGCGGCAAGATGAAAAGGAGATAAATTGGGAAAAAAAATTTTTGACGGATATTCTATGTTTGGTCCTTCCTTGACCTACTATCTAATGATATTGAATGAACATCTATGATGGCGAATGTCCTGCAAGTTGATAACCACAGATAAGGAAGAAACCTACCATCTGGGTCACAACAGTAGCTTTTGATCTACGTTTATGGCTTTGGAGCAGCAAAAGCTGATATGTAATCCAATAGAGACCAAATTAATCACATTTTAAGTTTTCTGCAATTCATCCCAATGTCCTATTTAGAATAGCGTAGTCCCAGCGAGTCAGGTTTATATGTAATACATATCAAGTTTTGGGGGGGGGGAATCTCGATTATCTAAAGGCATTCCACATAAATGGTTTTTTATGAATGATCTATGTATATGATGGTATCTGCTATTTTCGTTAAGGGGAGCCTTATCGACTGGTCCCTTCCCTTTTCTGCGATGATGTTAATCATCCGAGCACTTGATTGGATTATCGCTCTTTTTATGTTATATCAACAGCCCACAAGTTTTGGTTAAAAATGGCATCGGTTCTGGGGTTTTTTTTCGTCATAAATCATTTTCAGTTTATTTTACCTTGGCAGTGAATCATGGGAGGGACACTTATAGCTTCCTTAGGAAGCCGCAATGCGTTCTATATATCACGGACGTCAGGTGGCCCTAATCTATACAAAATACGGTCGACATCTGACTCCTTAGTCAATTCCAGGGATGACACTGTTGGTTTTTTCGTTTCTTCAACGGATTTCGTATTCTAGCTTTTATTTTATTGAGTGCTGAAGTGGTGTTAATTTAAAAGAGAGAACAATTGCGGGTTCAAGGTGCGGCTGCAGGATGATAAATAACCGGATGCTGGGAAAACAAGGGATGCCGACTCTACGGGTTAATTATTTCGGCAAACTCCCTGCAGTGAAGAAAAAAAAAAGCCTCTTGGAAATCGAAACGACCATTTAATTAATTCAACTGAGAAAAAAGTTTTATTTTGGTCACTTTTAGGGCTTTTGTATCAAACTAGTTGACATTTGCGTGACTTCTTTCTTGAGTTACCGGGGTCTTGAACTTAAGTAATTAATTACGTAACGGATCGTGTTTCCCTTTTAGAGCTTCGGGGTAGTTAGGCTCCCAAGAAATCAAACATTACGCAAGGATAGACTGACGCATTTGTGGTGAACTCTAGCCCTTGGAAGACAAAAGGAAATAATATAATCGTTTAAGTGGTTCGTGGCCGGTTGAGGAGATCTTGAGGGGTAAATGGTCCAGAAAGAAGCCTGTAGGGTTAGGTAGGAAAAGGGGCCATTGTCATTCTCCCACCGAGCTGCTACTTGAACAATCCAACCGTGTTTTCGAACGTTTTGACTTCCTTATCTATTCAACACACGTGAGATAATCAATTCTGTCTATAAAACAACTCGAATGCATTTTTTTTTACTTGTGTAACGACGTCTTTGTCTCCAAGATTCTGAACGGTTCGCTTAAAGTCGAAGGGAAATAGGGGAGAAGTAAGGGGTGATCCCTTGAAGCTTTTAAATGACTCATCCGATGGGGCTTTTCGGATTTCCTTCTCTTTCTTTTATACCTTCCACGTTTGGTAAACCTCATCATCTCAATATAGGGTGTGCCAGCTAGAGTAGACCAGCCGATTATCTACCAGACTTTAGACCCAACGAACAAAAGTATCTAAGTAAACCCTGAATTTAGGAGGAATCGATTGGGATCAATAGCTTTCGGATCCGACTTACAGGGTGATCCAGAACGACCCTACTTCGTTATTTGTGCTTGGAATCCCGTTCTGGAGGTCACGACTTCGAATCTTCCGAACGCCCTTGTATTTTTTTCCTAACCAATTTTTCCTAACCATCCCAAGGGACATACGACACTTTGACTGCCAGTTCCGCCAACCGTCGTGTTCCGATGAAAGCGCGACCCATTAATTATGTTAATAACAATTTTATAAATACCTACTCGTGTTCAAATTTGAATTTATAATGGAGGACTGAGGAGAACCTGGCATTGAAGGTTTTAATGACTTGTAAATATCTTATCTTCCCTTTGTGACATCAATAAATCATAACATGTATAATGAAGCCATTATCGAAGATGTTTAGTAAATTTTCAACCCTGTTTGGAATTAGTTCGGGACTGTTCGACGCTCTCCGTTGTGCAACGTTAATTTATGATTGGGCTTTCTATTTACGAATAGGCGTCGAGCCTGAATGTCGTGAGGAGTCCCGTTTGTCGGGGTAGGGTCGTGACTCCGTACGAAAGAGTTTTCAACTCCCGAGCCGTTTTTCCAACCTCTCCGTTCTTGTTGTCTTGCGCCATATATGGGAAAGACGCTCTCGGTGGCATTTCAGAGCCGGAGTGATTGACCCTTCCGACAACCCTCGACGTATATCATACCTTAAGGACATCTTTAGCTCACTTCAGAGACATAAGAGCGGTTAATAAGTTAGAAAACGTTCATGGCCTTCTTCAACGGCATTTCCAGCTGCAGCATCAGCTGATATACAGATGCCTAAAAAAGCGAATGATCTCTTGGGAAAAAAAAGGCAAAGGGCACCGAGTAACCCACTGAATCCCGCCAGGTGTATCCTCCACCTGGGGGCCTCACCTGTCCGTCCGTTCCGGAAATGTTAATTTTCTAAACCAAAACAAATCGTAAATTACGAGAGCGTACTGACAAAATTTGATCGTTGATGAATTCCAGGATGCGCAACAAGTGGGCTCGTATAGCGGCGCGATCGATCACCCCGACGCGAAGCCCACGAGATTTCAATCGCCCACTTTCTCTATATTTAGAACACTTCCGAAAAGTTAAAATTAAAAAAATCCTCTAAAATGGCCATAGGATTTCCTTTTATGTACTTTTTATGTACATGGAATCGAAGATAGTCGTGAGGACAAAGGCATCGAGGCCTCGCGGCAACATCGCATTCCCCGAGAGCAAGCGAGAGAGATGCTTCATTTCGGTAAATCATGATCCACCGTTCAAGTCTCTCCATCCTACTATCGTTTTCGAAAACATCATTCTCTGTTTATCATTCAATTTTTACCTTATTTTTCTTCCCGATGGTCTAGGAAAAGCTATTCATTGAATAGCTACGTAGGATTACCATAATAGCTTGTTTCGGACAGATAAGAACTCGAAATGTTTTTTGTAGCGATATTGTCGGATATCTGAAGTGGCATTCACTATATGGGGATACGGGAGACGTTCTCGCATTCAGTCTCCTTATATGGGCAACATGGAGGTTCAAAGCCTCCTTGTCCATATCTCAGGCAAAAAAAAAAAAAATTCCGGTTATCATCTTCCTAATCCGTATGTCAGGAACAAAAGATTTGGGTGCCCGAACGCATTTAAAAGGGCCCGATTTCATGATTTAAACCTCCTTGACTTGCACAATTTTTGACCAATACTTCTACCGATGAAACTAGAAAGTGCTTAGGCATAAAAAATGGAGATCGCTGGTCGATGCGGGACCGGTTACTATTTGGCTTTATTCACCTTAAATTTTTAGGGGATCATAGACGAAAATATGACTTTTATTATGTAGATGTGGAATTTGGGGGGGTTTTAAAATAAACAATGGCTCTATTCACTTTAAATTTGGGGGATAATAAACGAAAATAAGCATTTTTGGTAAGAGAGGGAGGGATAAAATTGGCTTTATTCAGTCTTTGGGGGATTAGGTAGGGGAGTTGGGGGGGGGGAGTTCTGGTGAAAATGTGGTTGTTGACGTTTTTTGGGGGATTATAGACATTCGTCTTTATGTACTCAAGCCTTTTAGGGGTTTTTTTTTCGTCTTCTTCTTCTTAAAGAATGGGGGGGGGGATATAATTGGCTTTATTCACGTTAAATTTGGAGGATTATTAACAGAAGATGGAGGAGGGGGGGGGAGGTGAAAATGTGGTTTTCGACGTTTTTAGGGGGATTAAAGGGTAGTATCCTTTAAAGAATAAAGAGATAAAAGGGTGTACATATTACATATTTGTAAAAGTTAAAAAAGTGATTTAAAAAAAAAAAAGTGTTTACAAAAGTGATTTTAAAAAAAGTGATGAAAAAAATGTATAGAAAAGTGTAAAGAAAAATTTAATTTAAATATTATATTTTATTTTCAATATTGTAAATAGTAAATATGTAGGTAGTTATATAAAAAAAAAACTGTAACTCTGTATGAAACTGCTTGTCTCCCTTAATCTGCAAAGGAAGAGGGTACAAAAGAATAAAGTATGTATTTAAAGACAAAAGATAGGGGACAAAAGGGATTAATGACAAAAATTGGACTTTTTTATGTCGAATTTGGGTTCGACTTTAAATTTGGGGTTATTAACCAAAATTGGGCCTTTTAGCGGATTTCCGTAGGAAAGTAGGCTATTGAGGTAGTCGTCACGGCGGCTCCCAGGCTAGAGCCTTATATATTCGTGATCAGGAAGCTCTGGGGATCACGAAAATATAGGGGAATCCGTTAATTTGGCTTGGAACCCACTCGCACGTACTTATTTTAGGGGTGGAAATTAAATCAAAATTTTAAAATTTGGTGGTGAAAATCACGTGGTTTGAATTGAATGAAACTCAAATTAATATAAAATTTGTGAAGCGATGAACCGTTTTTGAGTGCTGGGGGGGGGCTGATATCCTATCAAAGGTAGGATTTGGGTAGGCTTTTCCGGAGGAAATCCGCTGCTTCTCGAGGCTTTTTAATAACGATTTAGGGAGGGGAATAATATCTGCTTTATTCTTGTTAAATTAGGAGGATTTTATGGGGGAAATTTTATTTGTGATTTTTTGGTCCAAAAGCCCAATGAAAACCAATTTGTAGATAAAACCCGAATTTCCCCGACTTTTCCACACTTTTTCCCGCCTATTGAAATTCAATGACATTTCCCCCTTGCTTAGGCCGCTTCTTGCCCACAAAAATGGACTTCAACATTCAGATCGAACGTCCCTCAATAGTAAAATCGTTGAGAACACCCATGTAGTAAGAAAACAATAATGAAATGCTGCTGTTAGTAGTTTTCTTAGTACTTTTTGATTAAAAGAGCTTTGATGTGCTTTCCCTTTTAGACGGTAACACAGCTGGTGTTATTTTACGGTGGCGTAATCCGAATTGGCTTTCGCACTCCGCCTTTCATCTCCGGTGAAGCGATTCGTTCTAAAAAAACCGTCTCTGCTCCAGAACATTATGAAAACCTTGATTTTGACACTTTTTCTTTTCTTTTTTTATTTAGCGGAAAGCGACCTGACCGAGTTCTGGGGGAGGAAGTGCAATTTTCAGATACATCAGGAGAACGACAAGGAACTTTTTACGCGTGATACTCGTCCACCTTTCGTCCAGAGGCTCTACGAGGCAGCCGCGAGCCCCCCGAAGGTACTCAAAAGGGCAGGAAGCGTTTTCAGCGTCACACCCGTCCTAGGGCCCAAAAAGAAACATCTTCTCAACGACATCGAATCCCGAAAGGTACAAAAACATAATACATATAAAATTTCAACTTCTCAAGTGTTTCAACTAGCTTAGCCACTTTTCATAAGTGACTTTTATAGGAGTTTTCCGCTTCTCTCGACTTTTTGTTTTAATGACTTCAAACTTATAAGTCTCCAGAAAGAAAAGAAAAAAAAATATCACAAAATACTTTCAACTTTCATCAAAAAACACCACATTTCTTAATGCATAGGGTGTGCTAGCTAAAGTAGCCCAGCCGAAAAAATTTATTTTGCTAAATTATTTTGACCTGACCTAACTTAGTTGTTTTTAATACGAACCCTACGTTTTGGCGATAGAAATCGATTTTACGTTTTATTTCCACTTTTACTGTTTTGATAGGACTAAACGTTTCGGAGTTAAAAGCACCACCATCAAATCATTACTCTGGAAAGTTTGGTCCTATCAAAAAAAGTGTTCTGAGCAAAAGTTAGGAGCAAAAGTCTAATCTTCGGTCTCTCATATCCTAAATAAAAAAGACGAAAAACCTAACTAAAAGGGTCCTTTCTGTCGTTAAGGGACGAAATCTAGTGAAAAGAGCCCCTAATACCCAAAAATCGTGATCAAAAGGCCCCCTATGGTCCAAAAAGGATAAAAAATCAAGTTAAAAAGGATTTTTTGTAGTCGTAACGTACAACATCTAGTCAAAAAAAGCCGCCCCTAGTCTCCAAAAATCGAGGTAAAAAAGGCCCCTAGTCTCCAAAAATTGAGGCAAAAAGAGCCCCTTGTGTCAAAAAAGGATCAAAAATCAAGTTAAAAGGGGCCTTTTTTTGTCGCAAAGGAACAAAATGTAGTCAAAAGAGCCCCTAATCCCCAAAAATCGAGGTGAAAGAATCCCCTAGTGTCCAAAAAGGATCTAAAATCATTGTCAATAAATATACCTCCCTGTATCTGTGTGTATATGTATGTGTATGTATGTGTATGTGTGTATACATACATATATATGTATGTATGTATGTGTGTGTATATGTATGCGTGTGTATGTGCGTATGTATATGTATGTGTGTGTGTACATGTATGTGTATGTATGTGTGTACATATGTATTTATGTATGTATGTGTGTATGTATGTGTCCTTTGCGACTGCAAAGGAACAAAATTTAGTCAAAAGAGCCCCTAATCCCCAAAAATCGAGTTGAAAAGTGCCCCTAGTGTTCAAAAAGGATCAAAAATAATGCTACAAGTGGCCTTTTTTGTCGCACAGAATCAAAATGTAGTCAAAAGAGCCCCTTTCTCAAAAAATGGAGGTGAAAAAGGGAGGTATATTATTGTGCTCAATTCACTACTACCCGCAATGTCTAGAATGTTGTTTCATGTTTGGACTTGTGAGATTATGAACAAATTGAAGACATAAATTTTTGTGCCATCATAAGCATGTTTTGAAAAAAAGCCTTATAGCGAATTTTTTTCCTCCTTAATTTTTTGTTGACGAGGCAAAGTGTTTCTTTTGATTGTTTAATATTTCAAATCCCCCCCCCACACCGAGGAGGGGTCGAATTAAAATGTTTATTTGAACGTTTTCTGACAGAACTTCGATGTTTTATGACAAAAATAAATACAATGGCTTAAATTAGAATTCTATTACATATCTAGAAAGGATTGACTCTTTCTCTAAAAATCCTTTCTAGATTTAATCCAAATCAGAACGTTTCCAGACAGAATTTTTACACCTCAGTTGAGCGTTTAAGATTGGAAAATTAGGATATTTACCATTTCAGTTCTATGCTTTAAGGTTTCAGGATTTTTAGACGGTCAATATTACTTATCTATCACCTTCATTATATCCAGGAAAAATGTTAAAACATACTAGATGAACTGTAGAAGGACGGCTCGTTTTATCCGGACAAAGGGAATAGAATAAAATTATCATCACAGATTATCTGGTATCAACGTGCAAACGCGAAATGGGAATGGAGGCTGTAATTTGCTGGTCTGACTCCAAGGTCCCTGGATTTTTTTTTCGCTCGTCGATTTGTCAAATTTTTGACCTGGAGCATTCTTTTTTATTCCTCTCTGATCCTAAACACATGAGACTTGAAAGAAGACATTCCACCCAAGGAGTCTGTGAAAAAAAGATTTAGTGCGGAAAGTCAACTGACAAGGACATATAGGGGCCCACTTCAACCCGAAGAGGGATGATCCTTTTGGACAGGGGCAACATTTGCTTCTCAAATCCCTTTTCTCATTTCAATACAAACTTCCCAATTAGCTTCTAGTCCCCCCCCCCAAAAAAAATAAATAAAATAAAATAAAAAATAATAGAACTTCAACCACGGTGAGGCTACTCCTGAAAATTGGTTTATGTGTAAAATTTTGAAAGTAAACTTATAAATATATTTGAAAAAATCTTGGCCTTCTATTTGATTAGACTTGAAATCTTTTATTATGGGAAAGCTATAAAATGAACATTAAGTCCTCACAATTTTTTTATATTTTTTTTAAATCGAGAAATATAAAACGCTGTAAATTTTCTTTGACAGCATGTTTTTTTTATCATGCTTTTATCACTAAGAGTCGTGCAAAACAGCCATTTATAAATACAAGACAAGCAGTTAAAGCACTGACAACGACAGTTTTCGTGAGTAGGACATAAAACGTCTTTCCTCGTATTTTCTATAGAATTATTTTATAAAGACCAGACTAAATAAATTTTATGGAATGGTTCACTGAAATTTCTCCCCCGAACCCTACGGGGATGAGGCAAGGGGACTCCTGTAAACTAGTAAGAAAGCCACATCTACGTATACAACAAATTTGTAAAAAAATGTAGACATTATCTCTCATAACAATAAAATTTGAGTGAAAACGATGATTATTCAGCCTCAAGGGCTCCAAACCCATGGCCGGTTCAGACGCTTGGTTTTTTTACAACGATTTGTCTGCGTAGCAGCCCATGGTCTGATTTTTATTGTATTTACATCTTTTTTATGGGCAATAAATTAGGCCAAAAGACAAAAAGAAGGTCCAGGGATTTTCATGAAGAAAATTTCTTTTAAAAAACAATCCTTTAGGGTTAAACTTGCCCTTATCTCGGATTAAGGTCTCACATGAAACTATCTAATCGTGATGTGAGGGGGAGGGGGGAGGGATAGGGTGGGACAAACAAACACGACAGGGGAAAATCGAGGCGTTTTTCCCATGACAGGGTAAACATGATTCTACTTTAGTTGTCCTTTGAAGCTTTTTAGGCTCAATAACACGAAGCAGATAAAGTCGTTTGTTTGCCTTTTATAATAGTTGACCGGAATCACCGTTTCGATGTGTGGTGTGAAAAGGACTCACCTTGTCCGTCGTTCTTCGACTGTCCAACAAGTTGTGCCTTCACTTAAAATTCGTTACGATTCAAATTCAGATTCAATAAAAAGTCGTTTCGATTCGGTTCTGTTCAATAAATTCGTCAATAAAATCATAAATTGTCGCGATTATCCCGATTCGCGGGGACCGAACTTGATCACCCGCGTCCACACGACTCACACAACAGTCTCCTTAGTCCACGGCTGCCTTGATTTCCCACAAAATTTAGATATGAATAGATTGATATTGGTTTACATATTTATTAAATTGATAAGAAAATAGTATATTAAATATTAAATAATTACTGATCTAACTAATCTTTGAACTAAAACATAATTATAAAAAAGAATGAATCGAATCTCAAATCAAATTGGAGGGAAATATGAAATAAGCTTGAAGTCCGCTTCAGGTGTAACTAAAGTCACTTTCTTTTTCAAATCACACTTGAAATCATTGCAGTGAATCGGTTAATAAGCTCGCCTTGAGTGAATAAGTTCGCCTGAACTTGCTAGCCTGATTTTGAAGTTGGTAACCTTGAAAATTTGGGGGGAAAAAAGTCTCAAAGATTAGTTTGTTATCTAGAAAGGATTGACCATCGATGTATATAAGTTACCTGGATAGCTCGTCAGGCTCTCGTCAGGCTCTCGGGTTTAAAATGATGCAACTTATATACATCGATGGATTGACAACCCTTTAAAACTGCCCTTTAGAACCATTCGTCTTCCAAAATCCAGAAGGCATAGAAAGCAGGTTGGCCAACCCCCAACGTAAAAAGACGTTTTCCCTTTCCACTTTGTCTCCATCAAAGTAACAGTTTTGCCAACATTACTAAATTCTCTGAACACAAAATATGTAGCAACAATACCATTTAAAACGTTCCTACTTCCTGATTGCTCCAGTAGACTTTTTATCATATTGCCAACGTAGTAATGTACTCCTTTCTTAGTGAATGATTCTTTCGAGACTAATTAATCAATCCTAAAATACCTGCCCCCTTTATAAAAACAAACGGAATAGCGGAGAAAGACAGCTAGACAAAAACACTCTCCCTTTTCTTTGTTTATCTATAATGAGCGGGTGATATACGAGGCGTTTAAGTTTATCTTCAAGTGCCTTTTTTTCATCTCTTTCTCCTTTACGTTCTCATTCTTTTGTTTCGGGTTGAAATAGCGTCCTGACCTTGCCTGAAATTGGCGGGAGATAATGGGATGGGAAAAAAAGTCTCAAAGATTAGTTTGTTATCTAGAAAGGATTGACCATCGATGTATATAAGTTACCTGGATAGCTCGTCAGGCTCTCGTCAGGCTCTCGGGTTTAAAATGATGCAACTTATATACATCGATGGATTGACAACCCTTTAAAACTGCCCTTTAGAACCATTCGTCTTCCAAAATCCAGAAGGCATAGAAAGCAGGTTGGCCAACCCCCAACGTAAAAAGACGTTTTTCCCCTTTCCACTTTGTCTCCATCAAAGTAACAGTTTTGCCAACATTACTAAATTCTCTGAACACAAAATATGTACGTCAACAATACCATTTAAAACGTTCCTACTCCTGATTGCTCCAGTAGACTTTTTATCATATTGCCAACGTAGTAATGTACTCTTTCTTAGTGAATGATTCTTTCGAGACTAATTAATCAATCCTAAAATACCTGCCCCCTTTATAAAAACAAACGGAATAGCGGAGAAAAGACAGCTAGACAAAAAACACTCTCCCCTTTTTCTTTGTTTATTCTATAATGAGCGGGTGATATACGAGGCGTTTAAGTTTATCTTCAAGTGCCTTTTTTTCATCTCTTTCTCCTTTACGTTCTCATTCTTTTGTTTCGGGTTGAAATAGCGTCCTGACCTTGCCTGAAATTGGCGGGAGAGGCCGAGGACGACTGGGGGATTCTCGTTTTTTTAACGCTCGAGATTTTTTTTTTCTTCTCGGAACTCGTGAATTACTTTGGTTTTTCCATTTAAAATATTGGCCTTCCCACGGTTTTCAAGTTGCTGGGGCTGGTCGTCCGTGACTATCTCGCTCTGGATGTTATTAGCTATTTATCAGGGTGTAGGCTTAATACAAGGCACGCCCTTACGTCCTTCCGGGTAGATTTTGTTATAATCATCATAGTAAAAATTGTAGAACCAAGTTATTTCCTCGTCCAGAATCTAGCTAGAGTGGAATAGAGCTGAGTGATCAGCAGATTGCTCCAGAACGACTCGTGTGAGGCTCTCGGCTTTTTTTTTTCTTCAGGTCAAAACTTAGGCAGATAATCGGCTGGTCCAATCTAGCTGGCACCCCCAGTATAACTTGGTAAATGTATCTCCACAGTCCATACTGCCTTGCACTCGATTTCTCGCACCTGGATCCGATGGTTGGAAAGCAAAAGAGCTGCCATTTAGTAAGAGAGACTGTTGTATGCTATTTTTAAACCACTTCCTGAAAGATATGGACATTTCTGACACACTTCTTTCTCGTTCCGTGGATTAATTATTCAAATTGGTCCTGTATAATAACAAGGTCCGCGTCCGCTCGTTTACCACAGCTCGTTACGCCCCGCAGGAATGCCCAGCCGTATATTTACCCTTCTACTTTTTTTTATTCCTCCACCGTGGCTTATAACCTCTGTTATTGTACTTCGGGAACCACGCAATTAAGGCCAAAATCTCGATAAAAGTTGCCCAAAAAAAGTAGAATAAAACCGGATGGGGAGTCAAGCAGTAAAAACTACGATAGAACTCACCCGGGGTTTCTTGATTTATTTTTTTTTCGTCCGACGATTCTTCCCAAATCCAATTTTCCCCCCTTCAAGACAAGAAAAGTTCATGACACCCATTACAACACTTTATGAGGAAGATTTGGCGATTTATTAGGTTTTGGACATAATTATGTTTCTCTTTTATTGACTTTTTAAAACATTTGAAAATACAGGGAGTTTGTAGCCAAAATTTCGGTAGTATTGGTCCGTACTCCGTTTAGATTCGCATTTCTGGAGATATAGTGGTTTGATGTTGGTAGAGGCGTTTTTGTCCTTGATTCTAGGTGGACCTCGATGCATGGTGGTTATGCCAGCAACGTCCCAAGGAATAAAGAGAGGATGAGTTTCTATAGTTTTCTTTTCTTTTTTTCTTTTCAGCCTGCTCTGTTAAATGGACTGAGAAAATGGACGTCGAGCGAAGCACTCGGAAGCGTAACTGTAGACCCAGACTGCACTCTCAAAGTCGCAGAAAGAGACGTCGACGTGACAGACCACACGCTCCCGTCCCCTGAAGAGCAATTAAACGCGCGTCGCTCTAAAGTAAAGACATATTTAAAAAATCAAACCTCTAACCAATTTTTCAGGTTCCCTCCCGAAATCGTACCAGTGGACGTTAGCGGTAAAAGTTTTGAAAGGATGTCGAACTTGAGGAGGTCTCTGCTTGTGAGCGACGACACCGTTAAAAGACGAACGAAACGACGACCTAGAGGAAAACGAAGAAACACGATCGCCGGAACTGACTGTAAAGAATTAGAAGCAATCGTTGGGTATGTCGCTGAAAACATTATTTTTCGGTTTTCTAGAATTTTTTTGTAGCTCAACTGAAACGGCACTGGCGAAGTCAATGTTCGAAGGTGCCGCTCTTGAGAAGAAGTCGCATCTTGAAAACTTGAAGGAATGGGGAAGATCGAGGTTGAGGCAGATTCGAAATATTGAACCGCCTGTGAAACTTAGAGGGGCGACGAATTCGAGACGAAAATGGGACAAGGAAG
>JAGWEN010000187.1:0-43309 GCA_018703685.1 Orius laevigatus | reverse complement strand
CTTCGGGAACCACGCAATTAAGGCCAAAATCTCGATAAAAGTTGCCCAAAAAAAGTAGAATAAAACCGGATGGGGAGTCAAGCAGTAAAAACTACGATAGAACTCACCCGGGGTTTCTTGATTTATTTTTTTTTTTCGTCCGACGATTCTTCCCAAATCCAATTTTCCCCCCTTCAAGACAAGAAAAGTTCATGACACCCATTACAACACTTTATGAGGAAGATTTGGCGATTTATTAGGTTTTGGACATAATTATGTTTCTCTTTTATTGACTTTTTAAAACATTTGAAAAAAAAAAAAAAAAAAAATACAGGGAGTTTGTAGCCAAAATTTCGGTAGTATTGGTCCGTACTCCGTTTAGATTCGCATTTCTGGAGATATAGTGGTTTGATGTTGGTAGAGGCGTTTTTGTCCTTGATTCTAGGTGGACCTCGATGCATGGTGGTTATGCCAGCAACGTCCCAAGGAATAAAGAGAGGATGAGTTTCTATAGTTTTCTTTTCTTTTTTTCTTTTCAGCCTGCTCTGTTAAATGGACTGAGAAAATGGACGTCGAGCGAAGCACTCGGAAGCGTAACTGTAGACCCAGACTGCACTCTCAAAGTCGCAGAAAGAGACGTCGACGTGACAGACCACACGCTCCCGTCCCCTGAAGAGCAATTAAACGCCGTCGCTCTAAAGTAAAGACATATTTAAAAAATCAAACCTCTAACCAATTTTTCAGGTTCCCTCCCGAAATCGTACCAGTGGACGTTAGCGGTAAAAGTTTTGAAAGGATGTCGAACTTGAGGAGGTCTCTGCTTGTGAGCGACGACACCGTTAAAAGACGAACGAAACGACGACCTAGAGGAAAACGAAGAAACACGATCGCCGGAACTGACTGTAAAGAATTAGAAGCAATCGTTGGGTATGTCGCTGAAAACATTATTTTTCGGTTTTCTAGAATTTTTTTGTAGCTCAACTGAAACGGCACTGGCGAAGTCAATGTTCGAAGGTGCCGCTCTTGAGAAGAAGTCGCATCTTGAAAACTTGAAGGAATGGGGAAGATCGAGGTTGAGGCAGATTCGAAATATTGAACCGCCTGTGAAACTTAGAGGGGCGACGAATTCGAGACGAAAATGGGACAAGGAAGACAACCCTCATTCTTCAAGCGGAAACTGGAGTGCTTCTAGTGAATCGGGACATTCAACAGCCACATCTCATATCCCAAGGTTTACCCCTAAAGCAGTCTTTTGTTTTTATTCTAATTTTATGTTTAGGTCGAGCATAAGTAGTGGAAGTGGTTGTCCGAAGCATAAAAGGGTTCCGATCGCATCGGCTTCGTCGTCGGTTACGAGTGAAAGTACGTTGACGCCGGATGACGGGGAAACTTGTTCGATGTATTCATGCGATACGGAAGGTTACTATACATCTTTCCATTTAGATTCGGGTCTGAAGACGCTGAGGGAAGAAGAGCCTATAACTCCAATCCACTGCACATCCGCTTTGTCCGTCAACAGTCAGAACACATCGACTCTAACAGCAGAAAGCGAATATGAACTTTTTGGCAAAGGTTCGACCTCTACTACCGCAAGCTCAGCTGGAACAGTGTGCACAACTCTTCTCGTCCCACCTGCCCCCATGGTCCCCGAACGAATTAACAGCCAACTTTCTGGCAACAAAACACTCCCCGAACGAACCCACAAAGCAAATTTAGACCCCAGAGAAACCCAAAGTCTCAAACTCAACAAAAAGCCTGAAATCAAGATGCTAACTTATGAAGAACTTAAACAAATTAATGAATCGAAATCTAACTTGACCAAAGAGAACTTGTCAAAACACGATGACGAGAAGAACTGCATCATCACCGTCGATGTCCATCACGAGCATAGGAAAACGCCTGAAAAATGTGGCGACTCTCCCGACTCTGGTCATAACACGTGCAGCTCTCCTGTCGACTCGATTGCAAGTCCTTCTTTAGATCTAGAAATGTCCGAATGTTCCGATCTCGAAGGTATTGACAGAGTCGAGAGAATAAGAGAAAAGACGACAATCAATTCCTCCCGAATACCTTCCATGTGTGTCATCACTCCTCCACAAAGCGATGACGAAGTCAGCCTTAACCACTACAGAAATCTAGATTCCGGTGAATACGTCACCATAGCTGATGTACGAGGAGTAAACCACTCACCTGTTAAATATAACACAATATCCGTTTTGAAACGAGATTCTGAATACATTTCATTAAATGATATCCCTAAAAATGAATGTATGACTGAACCGAGGAGAACTGGTGCACGAGTTACTTTAAATGCTGAAGGAAAAGTTGTTTATTCCTCAGACAGTTTGAGACGAAGAAAAGCAGTCCACACGACAGGAACTTTTGAACCGGGTCCATATGTAGCTCCTAGTAATGCTAGCCCAGTTCCTCAAAGGAATATCAACGTAAGGCCCATCAATACGACAAGTCCCTTATTCGCTAATAGAAAAACAATAGTCCCTTCCCCAGTGAATAAGTCGCCCGATTTAAACATAAACCTTTCACCAACAAGTCCGAGAAAGATAAGCGCTCAAAAGCAGCAATTTTTCCCTCAAAGTCCCGAGCAGAATGCAAACAGGCCGCTTTCTCCGTTGGTCTCGCCTACCAAGAGCCGGGCGATGTCGCCGAAAACAATCGTCAGACCAGGTACGAGGCCGATGAGCCCGCCTCAACCTCGTGGTGCTTATGTCAACATCAACCAGCAAGATAACAGCATCAAAAGGAGCGATAGCTACCGTCAAGCTAACGACCAGGTCTTCAACCCTAACCTAAGAGGAAGGAAGCAATACGGGCCTGCCATCGTCGCCGGCCCAAGCCTCATATCAGCAATTCAAGCGGCCCGAAGCAACTCAGGTAATAAAAAAGACAACACTGATATCTGGTGATTTTATCATTTATATTCATTTATAAATATTATAAATCACATTTTGTTAGTCAATCGGCCCTGGTGTTCACTGGGTAATCACAATTTTCACAACCGAAATTCAAAAATCACAAAAAAGAGCAACAAGAAAGTTCAAATTACCTTCCTGAAATAAAATCAAAAGAAGTTCCTGGCCTTCTATTGGCCCAGAAGTTCCTGGCCTCCTATTGGCCCAGGAGTTTCCGGGATCCTATAGGTCCATGAGTTCCAGGCCTAGTGGTAACTTTTAGGTAGATTTTCTAAAAGAAATCTACCTAAAAGTTACCACTATGCCTGGAACTCATGGACCTATAGGAGCCTGGAAAAATTTGGAAATTTTCTGAAAGACCTATTGTTTTTTTCTTTGATCAGAGGTTAGATTTAGGCATCAACAAATTAGCTTAAAGATTTTTATTTTAAAAAGGTAATTTGTAGCTTTAGAATACATATAGTACAGTTATTTATCATCATTATTTGCATGAGTATTTTTTATGTACCTGATTGTCATTTATTTAGTTATTTTTGAGTTTTTATTTGAATTATTGTAAATATTGTTTATAAGTATTTTTGTAATTATTATTTTTTGCATGCGTTTTTCAAGAGGTATTTTGTGTGCTTTTGTACAAAATTCGTAACTGTCCATTGTAAATATGACATCCAAAATTAATCGCTTTAAAATAATAAAAAAGAATTAATAATCATTTCCAAGACCTTCGGTGTATTATTTTAACAAACACTAACAAGAGGACTTGAGGGATTGCATCATTTGGATTTGATCAATATTCGGCAGATTCAACGACATGGCTGAATTCCTCTAATTCACAATTTGACTGGGCTACGGTATTGGATTAAAATAGGTGCTATCTGCCAGTTATCGATCAAATGTGAACGATACTACTCCCGTGGTTCCCTTGTAAAAAAAAAAATTAATTTTCCCTTCTTCGACTTTTGGT
Organism: Orius laevigatus; assembly: GCA_018703685.1. Taxonomy (NCBI): domain Eukaryota; kingdom Metazoa; phylum Arthropoda; class Insecta; order Hemiptera; family Anthocoridae; genus Orius; species Orius laevigatus. The sequence continues at coordinate 39,436 of JAGWEN010000187.1, read as the reverse complement.
TTATCTACTAAAAACCAACTTGCCATTTAACAAAGGACAGTTTATAAGTTGTTTGGTGTTGCACGGCTTTTTTTTATGCACTGGACTGGTACTAAAAGGTGAGTGTTTTTATGTATGTAGGTATTGTTTTGCATGGTTTGATTGTGTTAATCTTGCACATTTTGTGTATGAAATTTGAAGTGAGTTACCACACAGAGCTTATACATATTATCTTTTATGAGCAAGAACTGAAAGTTATATTTTTTTTATGGGAAACTAGGACATACAAACTGAGGTAGGGATCCATGGAATTCACCCAAGAGCATCAGTCTTCTATTGCCCCAAGAGTTCTTGGTCTGCTAATGGCCGAAAAGTTCCCGGAGTTTTATTTGGCCATAATTTCCCGATCTTCTATTTGAGCAAGAGTTCCCTGCCTCCTCTAGCCCAATCGGTGCTAACAGAACACTGACCGTTTCTGGCCTAATATTGGCCTGATAATATTGGCCCATAGGTTTGGCCTCCTATCAGCCCAGGAGTTCTCAACCTCCTATTGGCTCTTTGACTGAAGGTGGAACGTTTTTGTCGTAGTAATATTTGAATTTGTGACTTTTTGAAATGCGGACTGTGAAAGGGGAGTCGCCCATCCGCTCCGAGAGGTAGTCAAGGTCCCAATGTTTGGCGGAAGCGACCAGTCCTGAATTCGTAATAACCACTGGCTTCTAAAACAGAAAGTTTCAAAACAAAAATTTTTTTGGGAAGAAGTACATAGTCGTAGCGGACAGCAGTCCAGTTGCAGACATATGTATAAAATTGTACAGACATATCTTAGAAAAATATATAAATATTTAAAAAGACATTGATTTAAAGGATCACTTTAATGCATTGAAATCAGCATATTCATAGAGACTCAAGCAGTCCCAAGGGGGAGTAAGCTCCACCACAACATTCACTATGAATACAGCCCTGGAAGGTAAGTCCACCCCAAAAGCCTATGAATTCAGCAATTAAGATTACAAATACAGCCCTTTAAGTAGTGTTGTATTCGATGCCTTAAAGGCTTTATTCTTAGTCTATGTTGGTGTGGTCTGACACTGACAACTGCTAAAGACCTACAAATTGCTATATTCGTAGTATTAAGTGATGTGTAGGGACCCATTAATAAATCAAAATTATATTTTCTCCTAAAAACTATTATTTTCTAAATTTATTTGGCTTAAAACAACCCATAAATGTATTCATAGTATTAAGGGATGTATTCGTACTATTAAGGGGTGTATTCGTAGTATTAAGGGATGTATTCGTAGTTTTAAGGGATGTATTCGTAGTATTAAGGGATATGTAGGGACCCATTAATAACTCAAAATTATATTTTCTCCTAAAAACTATTATTTTCTAAATTTATTTATGGGGCTTAAAACACCCCATAGATGTATTCATAGTATTAAGGGATGTATTCGTACTATTAAGGGATGTATTCGTAGTATTAAGGGATATATTCGTAGTTTTAAGGGATGTATTCGTAGTATTAAGGGATATGTAGGGACCCATTAATAAATCAAAATTATATTTTATCCTAAAAACTGTTATTTTCTAAATTTATTTATGGGGCTTAAAACACCCCATAGATGTATTCGTAGTATTATTTAAGGGGTTGTATTCGTACTATTAAGGGATGTATTCGTAGTATTAAGGGAGGTATTCGTATTATTAAGGGATGTATTCGTAGTCTTCAGCAGTTGACAGTTCAGCCCAACGTCCACTATGAATAAAGCCCCTTGTGGTCCACTCCCCACATCCAAATCATCAATTTCCAACTCACCCTTTGCGAAATGAGTTCCTCGACCCTCGGATCGTCAACTTCATATCTCGGTATCGTCTTAAGGGCGATTTCATAATTTCGTAGTTGGCTTTCGTTCCAACGACTTTCGAGCGCCATTTGATATTTACTCCTCAACCTTTTTTCCTCTTCAATCTCATATTTCGAATCCTTTTCAACTCTCCATTTCAAAAAGAGAAATCATGAAAGTCCTCTTAAGTTGCAGATGCAGACTGCAGACGTTCTACTTTCCGTTATCGATTTACGATATTCAATTTTTTTTTCAAATCAACTTGCGAAATATTGGTCCAAAATACAATAAGTCCATAATCTGCAACCACAATTAGAAACTAAAAAAAAAATTTTAAACCAGAAAATGAAGCTTTTTGGCTTCTCTATCAACAATCGATTCTATAACTGATAACGAAACTGATAACAGCTAACAGTCCTTTAACCTCTTTGATAATATAGAAATATTAAATAATTTGTTTATACAAACTTTTTAATTAAAATTTGTTAAATGATTTCTTCGCAATACAACTCGTTGTTGAGGTAAAAATATTTTCTAGTAATTAATAGCAAAGAAATGATAAAATCCATATTATATTATGGTATAATATTATGAAGCAAGTACATAGGTGAAGCATGCCTTGGAAGATGGGGATTCCAGGGAACGACCTCAGCAAATACAGGAGAGAGGATATTGGGAGAGGGTAGGTTAAGTGATAGGAGGAATAGGGAAAGGTGATGGATTGTTGGTTGGTGGAGGGCGGGAGGTGATAGGATGGGGAAGGTAAGGACCGTGTGGGGAAGTGGGAGATGTTAGGAGGGTTATTGGGGGCTTGTGGAGAGGTCTGAAGAGCCCTGAATTTTCGAAAACGTTCTAGCTTAGGGGTTCCTCTTCCAGATATCACCCCTTGTGGACAGTATATGTGTAATTTTTTTTTTTTATTGAGGTTTTCAGCCAAATAATGAATGTAATGGATGTATTTTATCGTTTATATGTATTAATCGCTGTTGCTGTTTTCCGTAGCATGGCCTGAAGAAGACGCCAAGTCGAAACGTTGCCATAAAATAAATGTTCACTTTTAGTACTTTTCATCATTTGGCTGAAACCCCCAATAAAAAAAAATAAAAAAAAAAAAAATTAATCATCATCCGGCCGACAAAAAACCAACAAATAGTATTTGTGTACTTCATTGTGTTTTTGTTTTTTCAGGAGCTTCTTTCCAAAAGCTGGGAATTTAAGAAATTTGGCATTTACAAGCATTAAGAATAGCGATGACGAGTCTGATAAGAAAAATAAAAACGCCAAAAACAAATTAAATGAACTTCTACTCTCAATAGTGAAAGTAAGTCCTGTTTTTAGCGAAAAAGACCTTAGGACCGATTTTCAGGAAAATATCAATGCGACGGTGGAAGCCACTGAAAAAGAGGCGACAAAATTCAAAAAGTTGAGAAGACCAGACAAAGTTCGAGATTTGGGTATTTTTAAAATGATATTTCACCCTCGGGCACATTTCGAAATATTTTCCAGGTGAAAAAATCGCCGACGCGGCCAAAGAAGTTGTCAAAAATGTCGAAGGAGACCCCGAAAGAAATGAGGCCGAAATCCTCCAAAAGATTCTATACAAAAATGAAAAACTCCAAAAATCCGTCTTGAAAGCGTCGGGAAATAAGACTTTGAGGTGAATAGAACGTTTTTAAAATGATAAAACTGTTGATCGATAAATTTCCAGTGAGCTTTTGACGGGTATGGAAGTCGAAGCAGATCGTCCGAAGAAGACTCAGTTTGCTGAGAGTAAATTCAGTCGAGCTGATCAAGTGAGAAGCTCATTGGGTGCTAAATTGAAGTCTTTGCCTCGGAAACTTCCTACCAGGTGACCATCTCTAAATTTTCTCAGAAATCACCACCTTGACCAACTCAACCTTCCACCACGTCCCCTACCCTCCGTGATGGAATTTCATCATTTCTTGCTCCTTTTATTTCAGTTCAGTTAGGAAAGATATTTTTGGATCTGAGCCCATAAATTGGTTCAACGTCAAAGAAGAAAATCAAAACTTGCCTGCATTGCCAACCTGGGAGAATTGTAAAAGTCGCGAGTTGCGACTTAGTGTGACTCATCCTCCTTCGAATTATTTCGAGCAGATGATCATCTGGACTGATCGGAAAATGCTCTGGAAATTCCCAATTGACAACGAGCAAGGTACCTAACTTGTTTGTCCCAAAGATTCAAAAATTGTACATTTTTTAAAGGTATGGAGGATGAAAAAAATACGTCGTTTGAAGAGCATGTTTTTCTTGAGGGCCATCTCGAAGGCTGGTGCCCGGATAAAGGGCCCATCAAACATTTCATGGAGTTGGTCTGTATTGGATTGTCGAGAAACCATTATTTGACCGCCCAAGAGAAAAAGGAACACATTTTATGGTACAGGGATTTCTTCATCGACAAAAAAGCTCTCATTCTTGAAATCGGAGCTGGAGAAGTCAAAGATCACCGTGAAAATTTGTAGTCAATGGTCAAATATAGATTATTTTAGTGTAATCGATAATCATTTTATTTTTGAATTTCCTTTTTTTGAGCCCATCGGTATACAGAGCTAACTTTTACTTAGAACACTTTGATAGGACCAAAAGTTTAATTTTTTGACTTCGTCAGACTCAGAGGTTTTCCCGGACTTCAAGAATGTTGAGGGATTAGGGGCTGAAGTATTAATTTAAAAAAATAAAAATTTTTAATGATTGTTTATTTTATTTAAATGGCGTTAAAAATACCTAAAAGTATCAAAATGACTGGTAGAATCAGAAGCTTTGTTATTCAACAATTCAACGCATGACTAATTTACCCCTTAACAAAATAAATCTTGACCCCAAGGAAATGAAAAAAAAAAAAAAAAAAAATCAGCTAAAAAAGATAGGTACAGAATACAGATCTATTCTTTGGTTTTCATTAGATGAGTATAGTATTCGGAAGATCTGAAAAGTTGATTAATCACAGTTATCTCTTGATTGGTAAAATTAGTTTTCAAAAACTATAAATGCCACATTTTAAGTACATAATAAAGAAAATATAAAGGAACATCCAATTTGCTTAAACAATTGCATTTGTTGTTTTCTTCCTCCTAGCAGGCCGTCGCACGACTTGTTCGATATCAATGAAATCTTGAGACAATTTTCGAGCATCTTGTTCTGAAAAGAATTAAATAAAAAATTTTCTTAAAACGGCCATAAATGTGTCTTTCGGGGACCAGAGTGTCCGAGAGGATTAGGGCAAGCATGCTTGGACTAAATATCCCGGGTTCAAAGGTTGCTGGTTCGATTTCCCGCACTGGGTCTATCATTTGGCCCAGTCCATGGGTATCCATGCTGTTATAAAGGTCCTCATTTATACCAATTTTATTTATCCTATACCACCAATACCCCCCACCATATTTCCTCACCAATCAACCACCCTACCACCACTCCTCCTTCCACCTCTCTCATTCCATCACTTCCCTTAACATCCCCATCCAATTTTCCCCTTTGTCAAAAAGGCTCCTGTTTCTTCCTTAAATATAACCAATAATACTTTACCCATATTTTTAGCTCTATAAGCTTCATGCTGTATTATAAGTTCGGTCGTCAAATAATGCTCTCGTTTTATTTGGTCTTGAAGTTTAGGAGAAACATCTGGTATACACCACTGGACAATTATCATTACAATTGATACAATATTCTGGAAATAAAAACAGTTGAAAAAGTTTTATGATAATAATATGCAAACCTGAAATACGACAACGAATAAAAGCCTGGCAGCCAATATATGCCAATATAGTGAGCTCCTTTTGTACGGCTTGTAGTGATCAGGTGGATGGCGATATGCTGGATATCTGAAGAAAATATTGATTGGAAGAAATAAATTTTGAAATGATCATTTACCTGCATATTGTCACGTTTATAGAAGGGCTTGCTGGGCTGCTGTTGAACTCAAAATCGTTGGTGTTAAAGACGGCCAGCGAGTGGTTTAAAAAACCGACGTCGCTTTTGTCTGGCGAAACGTAATAGGTGTACACCATTTTCGGTATGAAATTCGAAGAAAACGCAATAATAAAAGCCTAAAGAAAACGTGAATTGACTTTACAGTTATAATAGTCAGGAAAATGGCATTTTCTCATCAAAAATATGCAAGATGGACCTATCTAAAAGGTTCAAAGTCTATAAAGGTTTTCTTTTTCATCCAAAAAGGCTCAAAATTTTATTACAACGAATAATTTTTCGTCAAAAACATTCCCGTTAGAATGTGGATGGGACTCAAGATCCTGTAATTACCCCTCCTATCCCCAGGGGGGGTGATGCAAAGGCACGGGGTAATATACAGGTGAAGCAGGAGTATAATCACGATAAAAAAAAAAAACTTTTGAGTATCAAAAACGAAAACATTTATGGTATCTCTATTATTTTAGTTTTGAAAGAAACTTGTTTTTTTGACGACGATTTCGAAGAGATTTTCAAAATCGATTTTATCTTCTTTTCATTGGCATTTGATTTCGTATTCTGCTTCATTTGGACTTCCTCGACTTGGACTTTTCTTCTTTTCATATTCTTGCATCGAATTAACTCCAAACTATCGGTGACCATCACGAGCTTCTTCGGCTTCTCGACATAATTGCGGGTGTCATTCAAAACAGTTTCTAGATTCTCTTTGAAATTCTTGAGCGTCTCGACCGTCACTTTCTTCCTCTTTAAAATCCCACGAATTTTCGCTTTTTTCCCGACCGAAATTTCCGAACTAATTTTCTCGACCATCTTACTAACTGATTTTTGATATACGTTTTTCCTTTTCATATGTTTTTTAGACGAATCTTTATGAACTTGGATCAATTCTTCCGAAATCTCGGGCATTTTGATCGATTTATGCATTTTATTTTCGACTAAATTCATCACGAGTTGTTCGACATTTAGAAGCTCGTTGTGCACTATTTTTTGAATTTCGTTTTTCTCTTTGTTTTCTTTATTTAATTTATAATCATCCAGTTTTAAGTCATTTTTAATTACATAATCTTTAATTTTCTGATCAAAAATTTCTTCGATTTCACTCTTGATTGCTTCTTTCAAACAAATGTCGTCTGTTTTTTGATGTTTGGTCAAAATTTTTTGGACAGTTTGTTTCAAAGCGTGGACGGTTTTCGTGATCAGTTTCTCTCTTCCGTTGAAAATTTGACTTTTGATGCTATTTTTAAGGATAGGCTTTCGTTTCTCCTTTTTCAGGAAGCCGACGTCGCTCATCTTTTTGATCTGGATGCGGAAGTTGCTGAGATCTCCTTTTCGCCTTAGATTCTGTATGATTCGCTCGGTTTCGCTCGTTTTCAAAAAACTCCTCTCTGAAAATCGGACCTTTTTGCGGTATTTGGCTCCTTTCATTTTGAAATTGCACCGAAACGGTTTCGGTTTTGAATTCTCTTTTTTCTCTTTGACATATCGAAACAAAATTCCCCCAAAGGTGTACTCATCCAAGCTTACATCAGAATCGTTTTCTTTGTTCTTTTCAGCATTTTCTTCTTTGAAAACATCGCTTTTGATTGCCGAACATTCAATTTTATCATTCTTCGTTGCAATTGTGTTATTGATTTTGGGGAAAACATTCCTATAACTCAACAAATCTTCGCCTCGTTTGTCAAACCGAAATTCATTCTCGTTCATTTTTGAATTTTTGACGTTTTTAAAAAAACATGTTTTATTTTCTTTTAAAAAAAGGAATTTATTACTCTTTACACTTTTTAGGCAGATTTTGAAACTTCATGAACCATGAAGACCTTTGTTTAGAAGATTTCAAACATCTTTTAGAGAGTAAAAACTCGAACATTTTTAGACTGATTTTAACAATTTCTTGATAAGAAAAGACCCTTTTTAGGCAGATTTTAAACGTTTCTAGATTAGAAAAGACCCTTCTTAAGCTGATTTTGAACCATTTTACATTAGAATAGAATTTTTTGGGTAGATTTTATTTTTTTTATTTTTAACTTTTTGATGAAAAAAATCAAACTCTATAAATGTTATAATTCCCATTTAAATGAGAAAAACGGCAAGAACTTACATTCGATATGACAGCAAGTCTCCCAAGGATATTCAAGATGCGAAACCAGACTCCGATATTTGGTGCCCTCCTTGGCACCGGCCTCCTATAATAGAAAAGGAACTTTTTTGCATCTAATCTCATTTCAAAAATATTATTGATCAAAGCAAAAAACGGTGCCAAAGGAAATGCCGTAACGAAAATAGTGACAAATCCATACTGCATCACTAAAACATAATAAAAGGGAAAATAAAATTTAGAAAATATCACATTTTACCCATCTCGAGATACTCGTAAAAAAGACCTTCAGTGCCAAAATCACAAAGTTTAAAGTCTTCGTTCCACTGTTTGTGAGTAGGATCGACGATCGTGTTTTCGTCGATTTTCTTATCGAGTCCGGCCTTAATATTGACGGTGTTGAGCCATTGGTAGACATAGCTAAAAAAAATTTTCGATTTCTAGATTTTGATTTTTAAAATGACCTACGGGAGAAGCATTTCAATGACGCTGTTCATCGCTTGCTGGCCAACCATGATGATAGCCAGTTGTATACTCAGCTCCATCAAACATCCTCCAGGATTACACTAAAATCAAGTTTAGACCAATGTATTCATATTTTGCTCTAGATTAAGAGGTTGCCCATATTTTTGGATATAAATAAGATTGAGCTCACATTTTTGGGTGTGATTATACATTTACATATTATGATTATGAGTGTATTCATATTTTTGCTGCGGATTACCAGTGCATTTTTAAGTATTTATATTTCTATGGCAGTGAAGGGGGTATGGGCGCATTCATATTTAGCGGATGGAAGTGTATTCATATCTGTTCTGAAAACAAAGTGTAAACCTATCTATGGTTCTGAAAACGACTGTATTCATATCCATGGTTACTTTTGAAACCAAGTTTGATTCATATCTATGCTCCTGAAAAGCACGTTTATCAATATCTTTAGTCCTGAGAACCATTATTCATATCTATGGTCATGAAAACAGCATGAATTCATATCTATGGTTCTGAAAACCAAGTGCATACATAATATCTATGGTTCTGAAAAAGCAAGTGTATTCAAATCTATGGTCCGGAAAAAAAAGAACTTTATTCATATCTATGGTTCTGAAAACCAGGTGTATTCATACCGGTGGTTTTGAAAAAAAGGTGCATTTATTTATAAATACAGTCAAACTACAATGTGTGTATTCATAGCCACTTTTACCAAACACAAGGTGCGTATTCATAACTAAGGTTCCTAACTCAAGACATATTCATAAATACTGTTGTGAATACAAGATGTGTATTCGTATCTACAGTTCCGAGCACAAGATGTACATTCATATTAACAGTTCCGAATACAATTTTCTTAATATAAACGGTTCCGAATACAAGTGTATTCATATAATTTAAATAAGAACGCATTCACAGTTTTGAAAGGGAATACGAATTTAGTCATATTTTTAATGTGAATACGAAAGTAGAGGCAGGGGCTCTGTGAACATGATTCGCATTCGTATTTAAGAAATATGCTCATCTCTGACGCTGACTGATTGAATAAGCGTTGAAAACAAAAATACTCACTTCTTCTTGACGGAAGCCGAAAATCCTGTTATATTTCGCCGGATATCCTACAAATTTCCCTTTCAAAAATGCAATATACATTATCGAAGTGTAATAATTGACGAATTGAAAAAGATAAATTTTAATAGTGAGAGATTCATCGAATTCCGTTTGTGTTCTAAGCATTTCGAATTCAGTCATGTAGACAGCGATTTTGTTGTATACCTGTAGAACAGATTAATGATAAAAAATTTGAATTTGTATGGTTCTTACATAGTTAAGGGCTAAGATGAAGACTAAATTGATGACGGCGGCAGTAGCAGGGATGATGACAATGGCTTGACTAGTCGGAATCAGAGTGATGGACGCGAGGACTGACATGCGGTAAAAGACGACACCGAAAACCGCAGCCACGGCTATCATGATCTAAACAATCAGAGTTCAGTAAAGAAGAGTAAACATCAAGAATTCTTACAAGGAAAAATGCGACGGAAAAACTAAGGCACAAAGCTGGCAGTCTTACAGTCCAAAATGGCACATAAGGCTCCTGAACTCCCGTAATCAAATTCTTCTTCATTTTCGTCCTTTTGTTCACTTTTAATTTCGCAAGGTACTGAGGCCGAGGCGGCTCGCCTTGAAGGCTGAAGTCAGTCAGACCCCACCGGTGAGCGATCGAAGCGGAATATCGTTTCCACAATTCAAGAAACAATGTCGCTATTTCAATATTTAAATCAAAAAGTCTATCTAAAAATATATTTACCCCAAAATGACATAAATATTGCAAATATTATGGTAGCTGGGTTATCAAATAAATAAACGAATTTCGCGTAAGTACAAGTATCTGCTAGTTTCCAATAATCGCAATGCTCATCGCAACGAGGGCACATCGTTATATTTAAATTTTCGTCGCAAATATCATTACTAAAAAAAAAAAAAAATAATAAATAATAATAATAAATAAATAAATTTAAAAAAAAATATATATATATAAGTGATAGAGCATTATTGACCTCAAAGCTTGGATAAATTACGAACATTTGAACAATCTGTCATAAAAGCAGCACTGAATGTGTTCCAAGTTTAAAATGAACAAAACTTTACCTATAAGTGTCACTACTAAGGGTAAAAACTCCATATAAAAACGTCAAAAGTCCCATAATGGCAGCCGGTATGAGCATATGAGTATAAAAACCAAGCCAAGCGAAATAAAGAGCGAATTTAACACCGAAGTAATCTCTGACTTGATCTATAGGCTGGTAAAGGGCCCATTTTTTGACTGCGGCCCATTCATTAAGTAGTAAACCGCGAAGGCATGACGGATCGTCGTATCTTCCCTACAAAAAAAAAAAAAAAAGTTTGAAAAGTGAAATAAAATTCAAGAATTTTTACATCATGAAGTGGATAAGCGGCATCGTAAACTCGGTCGTTGAGAAGCTTCTGGATACCGACTTCCGAAACCGATCCAGTCACCAGACTAAAACTCGTCCTTTCTAAAATAAAATCCACAACTATCGTCCTTATCTGAGACGAGAAAAATGAAGGACTTTCATCATCAAATCTGTAAATAACAAAAACAAAACAAAAAAACTTAAGCAACATTCCTGATATTGAATCAAAAACTACGAAAGACAACCTTTTACCAGCATAAAAAAGACTAATACAAAAAAAGGACCATCCCAGGAAAAAATAAAAAATTACGAACTAAATACATCGGTATTCAAAGACAAAATTTGAGTGTGAGGGGGACTCAACTCGAAAACTTTTCTCAGGTCTCTTAGGACCGATCGACTTGAAATTGTTTGGGCTTTTCCTTATCACATTGAAGAAAAGCTGTGGCAAATTTTAATTCACTCGGTCCACAAGAAGCTGAGAACATTCTACAGGAGTCAAAAAATAAAAAAATAACTTACATAATTATTACTCAGTGCTGCAAAAATAAAAATTTTGTATAAAAGGCTATTTACAAACTATGAAAGTTTTCTTACAGGTAACTTTTGTGTCGGCTGTATTCGGCAGTGAGTTGGAATTTTTGAGGCGGAAAAACGGAAGCGTCGAGACGTACGCAGGACGAAAGACGAGAGATGAGCGATTTCACTTCGGTCATTATCGTGTCGTATTGTGTACTAAAAAGCTCCTCTTGTCCAGGAATCTAAAATATTCAACTCCATTTAGGTTGTCAGTTATTATTAAAGTAAAGACAACCAAAAAGTCAAGAAATGCACTTTTCAAATGGCAAAGCTTGCATTGACCAGCAATGGAACTATAGGCCTATTTTTGAGGGTTACGTAGTAGTCCGAGCAATTTTATGTAAAGACAACGTTCATAGCGTTTTAAAAGAGCATTCCAATAGTGTAGTATCAATAAAATCTGTCAAAAATAGTGAATGTTAGGGAAGTTTGAACGTTTTATCATAAAATCATCGGCGAGCAATTTTTGGTGGCTCTGATGGACAACTTGTCAAGGTCATCTTAAGTGGAACACATAAATTGTTACACCATTATCAAGAATAAAAGAATTCATGTGTTTATTTATCTAAATTTAAAGAAAATGCCATGTTATTGATTTTGTTTCTTCATTTGGTTCTTAGAGTTTCTGGAGGTAAAGAAAAGATTTTTGGTGGTCGGCTGGCAAAGAAAGGGGAATTTCCATTCATAGTTGGTATCAGAGGTGAATATTTCTGCGGTGGAACCCTCGTGACATTGAGCAAAGTCTTGAGTGCAGCTCATTGCTTTGTAAATGAGACTGATCATGTCCCTTTCCCTGTTTCCTACTTCTTAATATATGGAGGTTCGATCATAATACCTTTCTATGGTAGCGAAGATGTAAAACGACAAGAAAGAAAAGTCAAAAAATATAAAGTTCATGAGAAACATAAAGAAGACTACTTTAATGCTTATAATGACATCGCTTTGGCCGAATTGGTTTCACCTTTTGTACAAAACGAGGTCATTTCTACAGCAAAATTTCCGTCTAGAGATAAAGAAACTTTTCAAAAAATGTGGAACGATGTGCTCTCTTCAAATAAAAAATGCATAGGATTAGGCTGGGGGAAGACAATGATGGTTCCAAATGAAGACACTGGAGAACTCGAGCCTGGTGCGTTGTCTGAAGAATTGAAAGCAGTCGAATTGAAGCCGTTGACCGACCAAAAATGCAATCAAATCTATCGTAAATATTTAGATTATGACTGGATAAAACACAAAGCGGAAGGAGAGGTATGCCTAGGGAGTGAAAACGAAGGAGAATCACCTTGCTTGGGTGATTCTGGAGGTCCTTTAGTTTGCGACGGTAGCGTCTTCGCTTTGCTCAGAGGAGGTCAAGAGTGCGGCAACGCTTCACTACCAAACGCCTATATCCTTTATGGGCCATTTTTAGAATATTTTGGTCTCAGTTCTCCTCCGACCCCAAAGCCAAGTCATACTTCTTGTCTTGAGGGATATAAATGGTTTTTCTTCACATCATTTCTATTTTTTTGGCCTTAAAAATAAAAAGTTACTCAGCGCTCAACTGTTTTTCCGATAACACGGTTATGGTACACATTAAACGCTTCATAAGTTGAACCGGATGATAGATCAAACTCGAGTGGGTGTTGATCTTCTGGCAACGCCCAGATCCAAATTCATTACACAACAAGTGCCTGCAGGGCGTTTCACATCCTACAAGAATGTCTGTAGAAAACTGTGGGGGTCTGAAAGACTCCAACTGATTGAAGAGCGAGGCTACCTGTAATACTTTTGTCCAGAACTTTGGAGAGGACCAGGATAGAATAACGGAAGGACCAAGGATAGAATAACGGGATTTCAATGTAGCAATAGGGATAAACTGAAGGGCGTCATGTGACAATGCGACCAAGGAGGGAGGCCGAGCATGGACTTTCGCCATGGACAAGGAGTATCTCGACAGTAAAGAACTGTTGTTCTTCCTTGGGAAGGAGCCCATCAAGTTTCGAGTAAAGGCATGAGGTCAGAATGCCAAAAGAAGGAATGTCAGAAGAAATGTCTACAATCTGGAATCGAGAACCGGAGATGGTGAGGCCAAGACCATGAAACGGCAGAAAGCAAGAGGAGTGAACGCCCTATCCCATCTGCTTTTGGCTGCTGGCCCACATTCCAACCATCTGCTAAGGCCATCAGTTGCAGCCAGTGTCAATAAGGAGCAACCAGAGGGAACCACGGAAGTGGATCCTTGCACTACCAACCCCTAGAGTTTAAATCTTAACCTCTGCTTGAATCGACAATATCAATAAAAAAAATATTCATGTGTTTATGTAAATTTCCAAAAAATGCCATGTTATTCTGGATTTTGTTCTTGGTTCTCGGAGTATGTGGAGATAAAGAAAAAATTTTTGGTGGTCGGCTGGCAAAGAAAGGAGAATTTCCATACATAGTTGGTATCAGAGGTGAATATTTCTGCGGTGGAACCCTCGTGACATTGAGCAAAGTCTTGAGTGCAGCTCATTGCTTTGTAAATGAGACTGATCACGTCCCTTTCCCTGTTTCTGACTTCACAATTTTTGGAGGTTCGACAATCATGCCTTTCTACGGTGGCAAGGACGTCAATAGACAAGAAAGAAAAGTCGCCAAATATAAAGTTCACGAGGGACATAAAGAAGACTACTTTAATGCTTATAATGACATCGCTTTGGCCGAATTGGTTTCGCCTTTTGTACAAAACGAGGTCCTTTCCACAGCGAAATTGCCGTCTTGGGATAGGGAAACTTTTCAAGAAATGTGGAACGGTGTGGTCTCTTCGAATAAAAAATGCGTTGGGATAGGCTGGGGAACGACGATGATGATACCGAATTACGATACTGGAGAACTCAAGCCTGGAATTAAATCTCAAGATTTGAAAGCGATCGATTTAAAGCCGTTGAACGACCAAAAATGCAATCAAATGTATCTTGAAAATTTAAATTTCGACTGGATACAATTCAAAGGGGAAGGTGAAATTTGCCTAGTGGATGTAAAAAAAGGGGAATCGTCTTGCACGGGCGATTCTGGAAGTCCTTTGATTTGCGACGGTCTCGCCTACGCTTTGATAAGAGGACGACATGAGTGTGGCAACATTTCATTTCCAAACGTCTACATCCTTTATGGGCCCTATTTAGATTATTTTGGCCTCAAATCCCCTTCCACTCCAAAGCCAAGTCTTTCATCAAGTCTGGGCACATATAAATGGTTTGTCTTCACATCATTTCTATTTTTTTGGCATTAGAAATAAAAGTAATCTAATTCTGTGTACAGCCTGTAGTCAAAGAAAGGTTGAAAATCTCTAAGGTATCCTGTAAGGAGGGTCTTTTCTCATTAAAAATGTGGCTAGGAAGAGTCTTTCTAGTCAAAAAAAGGTATAGAATCTGCTTGAAATGGTATTTTGACGTCAAAAAGGGTTGTTTTTTTTTTCCCCTCATTAAAAGGGTACAAAATACACACCTTTGCAGTGTCAGGATTTTAAACCAGACAGGTTTGCAACCCTGCTTTTGGGGACAACTTGCTCCTGCATTGAAATTTTAAAGCATTTTAAATAGCATCTAATATTTCATGCATTTATTATTAGTTATGATGCATACCGCATTTAGTTTTTGAGAACTCTCCTTTTTTTCACAATCCTGTTTTGAAGTGAAAAAAAAAAAATAAATAAATAAAAAGCAGAAAATATTAGTGAAAATGTGGGTTAAATAAAAATAAAAATTTCCACACCAAAGCTAAAACAAAACGTGTTTAGTGCGTGAGTTGAAAGAATCGAAAACGTATTAATTACCTCTCTCATGGGCATTCTCATTTTTAAAATTTCGCAATATCGCTTCAAAACGTCGGTCGGAGCATGGAGTTTGACAATATGGAGTCGATCGGTGACTTCCCGCTCGAGTTCGAGTCCTTCTTGAACAAGGTGGTTCTCAAACGCTTCCCTTTTCGCATCTTTCGCCGCATTCTCGCCTTTTACATCTTCCAGCCAGCCGAGGACGAAATCCACCGACCGCTTTCCGTCAGCAAACATGATCCGTTTTGCCTAAAAATGAATCCATTAATAAAAAACTATATAAATAGAACTAAATTGAAATACCGTCAAAGTCCAAACATCGGCCGTCTTTAAAATTTAAATGAAAAATATTTGTTTTTAACATTTATCAAAGTGTCTTTAAACAAAGATATCAAAGAATAGAAAACCTTGCTTACTAGAGGATAAAAAGAGAAAGCAGGAGAACAAAAAAAGAGACCATGAAAAATTGTCATCGGAAAGAAAAATGATCAATTTTTGTGTCCAAATTAATTTAGCTAAAAATAATTAAAACTCCTCCCATTTAGGGCATGCGATTTACATTATTGATGTTAACTTAATTTAAAAATTAGTTGATTAACTAAAATAAAACGTTTCTTGGACCAAAATGTGGCAATGAAAGTCCGAATTTGAAAAAAAAAAAAAAATTAATAGACATTTCAGCTCCTTTGCTACCGACCAACTTGAAATTTTCAGGGCTTTTCCAAGTCATATTAAAGAAGATTTAAGTTGAATCGTTCCACAAGGAGCTGGAAGACCTAAAATGAGTCTCCACTAAATTTTGGTAAAATATCACATTATAAGGTCAAAAAATAGCTATTATAGTCTTTCTCAGCTTGCTTTTGATCGACTTGAAATTTTCAGGGTTTTCACTAGTCATATTAAACAAGATTTATGCACAATTTCAGTCGATTGGTTCGCAGGGAGCTGAAAGAACCTACGTTGAATCTCCACCAAATTTTCGGTAAAAAATCACGTTCATAGGTTTAAAAAAAACCAATTAGGAGTCAGAAAAGGACATCAACGCTCTTAGCTTCCATTGAGGCTTCCTTGCAACCAATCGACTTGAACTTTCGAGGGCTTTTCTTGTCATTTCAAACAAGATTTGTGCCAAATTTCAAATCAATCAGTCCACAATGAGCTGAGAAAACCTTACTTGAGTCTCCACTCAACTTTTAGTCGCATATTGTAAAAATGCAATACCCAAGTGGTTCTAATGATTATGCGAACGAGATAAAATACCTTTAGTCATCGATAGAGATCATACAATGAAAGAACTTTAGAGCAAAAACATTGGGGAGGTCTGGTTAATACCAAAAATAATAATAGAACAGTAGTGACTAGTGGGGATGTAAATTTTGGCATCGGGACAAAAAGGAGAAAGATTGCTCACTTTAGGCCCATCGTCTTCTTCGACCAAAATGACTTCTTCGGTCATCATCTCCTCAAGATCCTGAGCACTGTGGTAGATGGAGAACTTAGACATACGAACGTCATCACCGCATTCCTTGAAAAGATCCTCGCTTGACTTTTCCATAAGCTGAAAACATCATTTTGGAAACTCTATGGCCATGACTGAATCATACTTACGGTGATTTCTTTAAAAAAGCGGTGACTCAAGAAACCTGTTTCCAAGGATGATTCACAAATCACAATCTCCGAGACATTCAAGCCGCAAGTCAAGGACTTCGTAATTTAATCTACGAATTCTATATTATGAACCATGAACCTTCATTTAAATTTTAAAAAAGCACAGAATACAGACAGACTGTCCTTAATCTGTGATAAAAAGCTCTCATCGGTAACTGTTAACCTGTTTGAAACCTTTTAAGGAAATGCACAGGGAAATGTCAAAAATCGGCGAGGCCACCGCCACGTGACGGTCTACACTCTACACATTCTACGCCGTCTACGGTTGCCACTTGGCGCCTTAATAAAAAAAAAAAAAAAAAAAATTAACTAAATTTAGAAAAAATTTCTAGAAATTCACAAGTCTTGTGAATGAATTTGTAGAATTTCATGAGTTTTGAGTATGAATTTTTAGAAATTCATAAGTTCGGAGTATGAATTTTTTATAAATTCACAAATAAATTTATGAATTTGACTACAATTTATGGTTCTTTTAATTCTTTCAGCCTGGTAAACAGAAAGGTGAAAGGAACAGGTGGTTCTTTTAATTTATTTTGCATGAATTCAAATATATGTATTTGCACTTTACTTTCATAATTTTAAAACATTCATACTTTTTGTGCATTAACTTTTAATAATTATTATGAAACGTATGACTTATGAAAGTAGAGAATCATGAAAGTAAAGTTAAAATATATTTAAATTCACCCGAAATATGGTCAAAATAACATAAAATTTAAGTCAAATTCATAAATTTATCGGTAAATTTCTAGAAATTCATACACAAAACTTATGAATTTCTACAAATTCATACATGAAAAGTAAGAACTTCTGAGAAATGTGAAAGTAGCGTGCAAAAATATTTAAATTCATGCAAAAGATTTAAAAAGTATAAAGATATAAGAATAAGATATAATAGAATAGATATACATAATAGATATAATAGAATAAGATATAAAAGTATAAGATTTAAAAAGTATAAATCTAAGTCAATTTCATCTCTGAATTTCATAGATTTATGAATGTGAATATGAATATGACCGTAGTTTTGGCCTTGTGAATTTATTCATATTGACATATGTATTCATTTTTATGAAATATGAATGTGCCCAACTCTGTAATTATCTTCGTTACCAGTGAAACTGTCTTGTTAATAAGAGTGGTAGTCCAAAGTTCAAATAAAAGATTTTACGTTTTAAATATGTATAACTGTATATGTTTACAATCTTGGGCTATACCCATCGATTGCCATACGTATACCGGGAATCATGCATGTGGATTCCCTTATTTTTGAATTTTTAAATTGGTTAAACTGACTGAGCATTAAATCACTTCCTAGTTCCTGTATAAAAATAATATTTAAAAAAAAAAGTTTATCAACAATAAATAATAATCTTTTATTATTTGACTCAGATCAAATATTTGACCTCAGTGTTATATTATTTTGGTCCTTGATAAACTTGAGTCAAAATTTACTTTTTGGCCTTGATCAGTAAGGGAGGGGGGAGAAAAAAATTGGAAAATCATAGTATAGATTAAAAAAAGGTAAATTGCTTATAAACTTTATTTAAAACATAAATATTACAAAAAATATAGACAAATTGTCTTCTTTTTTTTTTTTTTTTAAATCTTCTACACCTAAATTGGCTAAACAAAATTGTTCAACAGTTACAGTGAAAATCAGATCACTTCAGTTAAGCTATTTATAACAAAAATTATAAATTAATCAAGCAAAAATTACAATTTCAAGAAATATTGTACACAAATTGTATACAAAACCAATAAATTAAATTAAAAGTTTGAGTTTTTTTGGGCTTCAGATTGGCACTTGGTGCTTTTGATCAGTCAAAAAAGTTGTTCGATTATTCTTCATGCGCTTACAAATTTATTTTATTAAAATAGGAACATAAAATTGTACGTTACTATTCAGAACTCTAAGTCATGTGGAAAAATTTGAGCTATCGTTTATTAGTCATGATTTTTTTTTACGAGTTCAAAAATTGACTAGCATTATCTAAAACAAAAACAAAAATTATTATCACCTTTTTTTTTGGTACAGGATGGTTCCAAGTTGTTAAAAAAATGTTTGAGCTTTCAGCTACTTAGGGATTACGGAAGTTAAAAATGATGATTGTACCTGTCTAAAAGTGGTCCAAACCAGTCAAAAGTAGCCCCAAACCTGTCCAAGAGAGGACCAGTCAAAAAGGGGTCTAAACCAGTCAAAAGGGGTCCAAATTACTAAATAAGGGGTCCAAACCACTCAAAATAAGGGGTCAAAACCAGCAGAAAAAAAGGGGGGGTCCAACCAGTCCAAAAGAAACCAGTCAAAAAGGGGTCCAAATTTGTCTAAAAGTGGTCCAAATCAGTCAAAAAGTAGCCCCAACCCATCCAAAAGAGGTCTAAACCAATCCAAGAGGAGTCCCAGAACCAGTCAATAGGGGTCCAAATCACCCAAAAGGGGCCCAAACCAGTGGGGGGGGGGGAGTATCCCAACCAGTCAGTCCAAAAGGGGTCCAAAATCAGTCTCATGGGACCCTAACATTTTCAAAAATTAAGTTTTTACTGTTGAATTTATCTCTTGAAAGTAGCTCCCATGCAGCAGGGGGAGGGGAGAGGCAAGTAATAAAAAGAATTTTAAAATGGGAGGATTTTGCTTGATAAAAATTTTACCACCCTGTACTTTATGTCTTTTAAATTGATATTGTACTATTTTAAGAAACCATCACCAAAATCTAGTTTCTTCTAAAATTATCAATGAGGTCTTTTGTGAAGGCCTCATCATGAAAATAGATTTAAAAAAATTATACTTTCAGGTCTTGAGATATCGGTGTCAAATGGTGCGTAAGATATTTGAAGACCATCGGCCAAATTTCATCAGTTGTCTTCCCGGAGAATTCTTCCAAGATGCCTTCCTCACGATAAAAATCTAAAACTGGCCCGAGAGTTTTTGAGTAGATTTCGAGTCGTTTTTGAACTGCAGATGGTTTATCGTCCTCGCGTTGAATGAGCTTTTCGCCGGTGATGTCGTCAATTCCGGCGACTTTGGGTGCATTGAAGTCGGTGTTGTAGACCCTTCCGCTGGGTACGTGGACCCACCTTTTTCGTATACGGTCGATAATGACATCAAACGGTACTATCAGATTGATCGCCGCGTCAACCGGCGACTTCATAAAAAGTGTCTGCGCTTGTGCCTTTGTCCTCGGAAAACCGTCCAGAAGCCAACTCCCTTCGCTTTTCTCGACTTCTTCTAGTATCAGATTGATCATCACTTCATCGGGAACGAGTTGACCTTTGTCCATATAACTTTTAGCATCAATCCCCAATGGAGTTTTGTTCAACACGTTGTTCCTCAAAAGGTCACCACTCGAAATATGCTTGATCTCAAACTTACGGACGATCCGCGACGAAATCGTACCTTTCCCCGAACCTGGGGCTCCTAATATGACAGCGCGGAAATTTCTTAGCATGATTTTCAAGCTTGGAATGTCAAACTGAACGGAAACGGGAACGGGTCCTTGAAGTTGCAATCTTATCAGCTGTACTTAGAACTTTACAGCTGTAAAACTGTTGCATCATCACCCCCTCCTTTTAGACGAATCAATCAATATTAACTTTTTATTATTCATTTTAGTAGCGTAGAAGATGAAGATTAAGATAAAAGATTTGTAAATATTTACAAAATTATGTTTACTCGTTGTCTTGGTGACGTTATCGATGCTATCGAGTTTCACTCGTCCGAGGCGGACAAGCAGGGGGTCTACCTACCTACCATTAGGTGATTTTACGCATTTTCCATGATTTTTACGCAACACGCATTGACCTTATGCGTAGAGACCTTTAAAGCATATCTGGGACGACATTAGTCTAGATTTTGACACTTAGACAAGAAAAGACCATTTTCAGTGATCAGTCTGGTTTTGAACTTTTCTTTGACAAAAAAAAAGGACCCTTTTCAGCCAGATTTTGACCTTGTGTGACAAGAAAAGTCACTTTACAGACAGATTTTAGCCCTAATTGACTAAATATGACCCTTTTCAGGCATCTTTTGAGCCTTATTGACAAGAAAAGACCATTTTCAGTGATCAGTCTGATTTTGAACTTTTCTTTGACAAGAAAAGACCCTTTTCAGCCAGATTTTGACCTTGTATGACAAGAAAAGTCACTTTACAGACAGATTTTAACCCTTTTTGACTAAAGATGATATTTTTTGAGCCTTTTTGACAAGAAAAGACCATTTTCATCAAGGTTTTGGACCATTTTTGACAAGAAAAGACCCTATTCATCCAGGTTTTTGACCATTTTTGACAAAAAAAAAGACCCTTTCAGCCAGATTTTGACCCAGTTTGACAAGAAAAGACACTTTACAGACAGATTTTGACCCTTTTAGACTAAAGATGACCCTTTTCAGACTTGCACTCTACTTACATAAATCTAAGAATTTATACGTTTTGTGAAATATGAATTTCTTGAAATTCATACACAAAACTTACCTATGAACTTCTTAGATTTATGAAAGTAGAGTGCAAATATTATATTTAAATTTAAGTACATATAATAAAGTCAAAATAACATAACAAACTGAAGCCAGCCGGATTTTTCCTGTTGGTCCCATCGATGTATGTATATAAAACACTAAAAGACCCTATTTACCCAGGTTTTGGACCATTTTTGACAAGAAAAGACCCTTTTAAGACAGATTTTGAGCTTTTTGACAAGAAACGTTGTTTTTTTAATATATATGTTAACATAATACCTACTACACACATTGTTTGTTGTTTTACATACTTCGCTGGTTGGTCCTCCTTTCTCTCCAAAACTTCATTTACACTGCCTCCACAATCACACATAAGTGCCCCAATCATGAATGAAGAATTTTATGCCCCAATGAAGAATTTGAACCATTATCAAATTTTGGCGGGACGTTTTTTTAACCTGTCGCCTGTGATTTATATTCATCGATGCCTGTCGGGTCCGTGTTCGATGTTTAAATCTCGTTTAAGACTTGTTTGTATATCACATCGATAGTATATCATCGATAGTAATCACTAATCAGTATACAAAAGTCTTTTATAAGTATACACCATCGATGTATATAAGTTACCGATGTATCGATGTATATAAAGTTACGATGTATATAGGTAACTTATATACATCGATGGTATACACTATACAAATACGATACAATATACATCTCTGTGTGTACATTGATGTGTACCAGCAAGGTTCCGGGTCGTAGTCCGCTAGTCCCATCGATGTACCAGACACCAGTACAAAAAAGATCTACCTATTTGAATGTCTATTTTGTATCTATGTATTTTGTATATTTTCTATCTATTTGGTAAGAGGTGATAACTGATAAGACGGCATGTACTTAACTGATAACAAGAAAATGTGACAACTGTCAAGGTCCAACCTACTAATCACTAATAATTATTTATCCCAGATCGTTTTACCTTTAATTTTATTATATTTTCCTGTAAATATTACGGAGAGGGGATAACGAGTATTGAATAATGAGTTGGCATTATTCTAGCGGAAGGATGGTCCTCGACTTCAAAAGGTCCAAGGCTTCTACACTGATTGCCGATCAGTTCTATTTTTGCTCGTAATTAACATCGTCTCCAAAAATGAATCTGGAAACTGAAGAAATTGAGATACCTGTCCCCTGGGGTCACATATCAGGTAAAATTCACATCTTCAGACAAGAATTTGCTCAAGTTAAATAATTAAAATTAATTTTTTGCAAATTTTCATACCATTTTTAGCTTGATGGTAATTTCAAGAATTTATTATACTAATTTATTCAGTTGGTTTACATTACCTGTGCTAGTTTCTCAAAAAAGGAAGTGATATCCGCATTTTGGAAAGGGTTCATAGGATAGGGTCAAAAGGATGATATTTCGGACATGGTGGGTTCTAATAGTTTTGTTCTTTTTTTGCAGGGAAAATTTGGAAAAATAAAGGACTTCCTGGTTTGGCCCTTCACGGTATACAAGACAATGCTGGAACTTTTGACCGCCTTATGCCACTGCTTACTCCTTCGATATCATGGGTTTGCGTCGATTTTCCAGGTCATGGAAGGTCATCACATATGCAGCCTGGTGTACCTTTGGACCTTTTCCATCTCGTCTTTTCAGTTAAAAAGATAGTCGATTATTTCAATTGGAACAGAATCTATTTGCTGGGGCATAGTTTGGGTGCTCAGGTGAGCCTCATGTTCGCCTCTTTGTATCCCGAATTTGTCATCGAGCTCGTCTTATTGGACGGTGTCGCCCCATTAGTCGTCCCAGAGGATACGTCGATGAGTCACCTTAGAAGAGCATACGACAATCTGGAAAGAGTTGAAAATGCCCTAAAAACGAAGACACCGCCTTCATACACATTTGAAGAAGCCGTCCGTCGACTTATGACCAACCGTCCTTCCAAACTTACCCGAGAATCTGCCTTAGTTTTGATCCGACGATCGTTAAAAGAGACTGAAAACGGCTTCAGGTTTTCCACTGATCAACGTCTCAAACTATTCATCCGCCCACTGCTTTCATTAAAGCAGCTCCTCAACCTAGTCGGTGGCGTCAAATGTCCAACATTGCTCATAATTGCCGTTGAATCTTACAAAAACATACAATCCTCATCATCAAAAGTAATGCGTCATGATAACATCGTCAAACTCCTTGCTAGCATACCAAACTTCAATTTTACATTTGTAGAAGGAAATCATGACGTTCATTTAAACAATGCTCCCTCAGTAGCTGAGCATATTAATAACTTTTATAAAATTAAAAGTCTCTTGTAACCCCTGGCCTCAATGGGGAGAGTTTAACACCCTTTGCTATGTCTATTTTATATACTTTTATTTTAATTATTTTTTATTTTATTTTTTTATTTTTGTAATCTGTGATGTAGTGTTGTGCCTGGGTTGTTTATCAAAGCATTAGGTAGAGGTCGTATGAGAATGAACCAAAAAGAACTGATTGTTGCCAGTCTTGACAAGAGAGCCCTCTAATAGGAAATCATGGTTAGGTAGTATTGACATGCCTGAAGACATTATGGTCAGAAAACACTATAGTCAGATAACATCAAAAACTGAAAAGAGCTTAAAAAAAGAGAGCCTTATGTATTATTTTATTTATTAAATTTAGTTTGTTGGACTTGGTAAAAATATGTTTAGAAACGTTTTTCTGGATATTATATTTTAGGTATTTTTAACTTTTTGTTACTGCTGTTTTATTTAGATTTTAAAAAACCCTTAGAGTTGGGGGAAATGTAATTGGATAAAAAATTTGCATTTACAACATTGCAACAACAATTACCTACAACTAAATAATGTATATTTTATTATTTAATTGTAATTGTAATTTAATAATTACATTTTGCCCAACTCTGCCTCAGATACGTGTTACATATTTCCATAATAAATTGTCTAAAACCATATTTTTTGCCAAATAAAAATTTTTGGTCCAAAAAGTTTTGTTGGTTGTGGCCTAAAAAGAGAAAAATGTTTAATAATTATAACATTTGTTATGCAGTTAAAACTTTTTTTTAGTCAAAAACTAATTTGTGATGGGAATTAGAAGTTCAAAGAAAGCCGGAATTAAGGAAACTGCCTCGGATTGTTGTCGATACTTGAGAAACCCAGGAAACATTGATGATTTACATAAATTGTCCCAAGGTATGTTTTCTTGATGAAAGAACTTAAAAAATAAATTTTTAAAGACGTTTTTCCTAAAATTTTCGATGGATTGAAGTTTGAAGTTTTGAACGGCATAAACAATCATTTTCAAATAACGCACACCGTTGTTGCGTCTTCAGTCTTATCTTCTGGTTATAGATTCGGTGCAACTTATGTAGGTACAGACGAATACGGGAATGACATATCGTACCCAATCCTTTGTGGCGACATCGATCCGCTGGGTCGCCTCAATTGTAAAATGACTCACAAATTTGGCGAAAGGTTAACTGGACGTTTCGGTGCATCGGTTCGTTTTTCGCAAACCCTAGAAATTTAATAACTTTTTAACTCCAGGTGGAAACCGGACGGTTTTTGTCACAGACCATGTTTGACTATGAAGGGAGCGTATGGACTGCAACCATGAAATTGATAAATCCTGATTTTGTCTCATTTACTGGAGTTTTTGGCGTTGATTATCTGCATAATGTGCACGAAAACATTGATGTAGGCGTCCGCCTAGAATATATTAGGAGTCCACACCTTCTTGGTGGACACGATGCTTTTAATTCATTTGTTGCCAGATATACTGGTAATTGACCCCCACTACCTCTCCGCCCTTAATTTTTTGTTATAGCTTGTGAATACATATTCTCGGGTTTAATAAGCTGCCGTGAATTACAATTATGCTATTACCAGTATGCTAGCAATCAGCTCCAGCTTGCTGTCGACTTTAAGGCAGACTTTATTAAAAATGAAGCGGTTACTACTTTTGGATATCAAGTTGATTTAGAAGAGTCCGATTTGGTGTTCAAAGGTAAACCGAAATACTTGTCAAGTTTAATTTTTGGATTCAAATTTAAGGAATGATCGATACGAAATTGAACGTTGGAGTGACACTCGATAAGAAGCTTCCGCCGTTGCCATTTACTATAATGCTCAGCGCTCTTATGAACCACCGTTCTGATAAATTTTGCCTCGGACTTGGCTTCATTGTTGGTTGAATAAAAGAGAACAGTCGTAATGCTTTTCTTTTTTGTGTATGAATTGATTAATTGGCTGCTGCATGGATTGGGTCCTTGGATAGGGGTTTTCAAGCTCCATGGTTGATTAGATAAGTAGAACTGATTACCTATCCAGACATTTCTAATGCTGGCGCTACCTAATTTACTGACCAAGGAAAAAACTTACTACCAGAAGAACACTAATACGATCGGCCTGATGCTTGGCAGGAAAGCATAGATAGGGGATGGGGGCACTTGTGACCATTTTTGGAATGCAATGATTGTAAAACTCGAGTGGTTAATTTCACACAGCTCTATTTGCATAAATTTATAAGTTTCACTTTTAAAATAGGCAAGTTTAAAAAATAATAGTCTACTTTCGTGCGGAAATCCACTAAAAAAAAAAGAAGCAGATAATATTTTCGCCACCAAGTTTCTATAAATAAGCACTCAGATCTTCTGAGGATCGAGCTGCCATTTATGCACAATTTATAATTACAGCACAGAGTAATATATATCCTACGTCATATATCCTAATTACAATTTTCATGGGTAACAAAATTTTGAATAAAGAGGGACATTTTTTTGATAAGAGAATCAAGTGAGCATTGGTTTTCTAACCAATTAAAAGACTCCTTCGAAAATCGAAACGTGCTTTTCGGTTTTCGCGACGGGAATACGAGATATCGCGTCTACTATCGTATCTTTCTCGTTCAATATCAATATTTGTTATGTGGTGTTGAATTGATTACATTTTTGTTTAAATTTTCGGCATAGCATTTTCATAGGAAATAATGGGAAACGTCCAGGCTAGCTCGGCGCCTCCGGCGGAATTCCACTTCACGCCCGACACCACCGTCAACCCCGGCTCCATCGAGGAAATACACAAAAAGTGCAAAGGTACCTTAAAGTTCGTTCAAGCCCAATAAAGGAGCTCAAAGCTGGAACAGAAGAACCAATCAGCCCCTTTTGGGCTTATTCCCAACTAGGCAAATGTTAAGTCATGAGTTAAAGAAAAGTTTAAGAAAGAGTCAAGAAAGTTTAAGTCATGCGGCTAGGCTGTAGCCAGATATACAGTCTAGTCTTGGATCTAATTTAAAGTCACAGTCTACACCCAACAGGGAGCTATGATCAAGGGTGGTATTCATAGAAAAAAAAATTGAATTTGAGCATGATAAGGGACCCTCATCCGAAAAGGGACATTCAGTTTACTTAGCTCCCATTCACATTCATCTGGTCACCCTAGTTGTGGGTGATATTATGAGTCGTTCTGAGCACCCTGTATATCGGATCGTAAAGGTCCCAATTGATTCCTCCCTAAAATCTAAGGGGGGTTTATTTGGATAGGTACACTTTTTTTTCTTCTTTCCATCTAGTCAAATGTATTGCTGGTCCATTCTGGTTGGCACGGTACTTATACTAGTAATATTCATAATTTTATTGCTGATCCATTGCCCCGTCTATATATATATATTTTTTTTTTGCTCTGGGTTGGTTCTTTAAGCATTTAGTATTTTCTTCAGATGTGTTCCCGATAAACTTTGAAGGGGCGAAATTCTCCGTTCAGAAAGGGCTGAGCAACCACTTTCAGGTGACGCATTCGCTTAACTTGAGCTCACTTACGCCCTCCGGCTATCGTTTCGGAGCAACATATGTTGGCACTAATCAGCTAGGTCCAGGCGAAGCGTACCCCGTACTCGTCGGTGAAATCGACCCCGATGGAAATCTCAACGGGAACATCTTCCATAAATTCACCGACAGTCTCATGGCAAAAATACAAACTCAAGTAGGAACCGAAATAACTTCAGGAACAAACCTTCTCAACAAATCTTCTTTATTACAGGTCCAGAATGGAAGCTTCGCCTCCAATTCTGTATTGGACTTCAGAGGTAGAAACTACACCGCCTCATTAACCGTCTGTAACCCAGACCCTATTAGTCTAAATGGTAACATTTTTTCCATCTACATTTTTTCCTTCTTTTCTATTCTATTTTTGTCTTTTTAGGAGTACTAATTGCGCACTACCTTCAAAATGTGTACAAAAACATAGATTTAGGTGTTGAAATGGCTTACCAGCGAAGTCCTCAGATTCCTGGAAACCAGATCGCAGTTACATCTCTTTACGGAAAATATTCTGGTAATTTTGAATTAGTTTAATCTATTTAAATGAACGTTAAAAGGGGTGGATTATGTGGCGTCTGCGAGTTTGGGATTGGGAGCTCTACATCTCTGCTATTATCAGAAAGCAAGCGAGCAGCTTCGGATTGGTGTCGAGTTCGAAACGTCAGCTCGGATTCAGGAGGCGGTGACAACGGTCGGGTATCAAGTCGATTTACCCAAAGCGGATCTAGTTTTCAAAGGTATTTTGAAAAAAATTTACAAAATTGTCGGTATTTGTTCATTTGCAGGTATGGTGGACTCAAACTGGAATGTCGGAGCGACTTTAGAAAAGAAGCTTTTGCCTCTTCCGTTTTCCCTCGTACTCAGCGGAATGTTAAACCATCCTAAAAATCAGTTTCGCCTCGGTTTCAACTTCGTTGTTGGCTAATCAATTTAAAATACAAAGAGACTGTGATTTACGTTTCAAGAAGCAAGTGTTATTGGTTCTCCATGGTTTTATAAGCAGGCTTGAGATTACTGACTGCAGACAACCAAGAAATTTGCCTTTTAATGCCTGCTTCAATATTAGTCCAAAAAACACATTTTTTTGTTTTAGTTTCAAATTTTTAAGTTTTTTTTTTTCTACCTTTTATGTTTTGTTGGTAACTAAAATACAACCTAATGTAGTAAAAAAAGTATAAAATGATATTTTCTTGTAGTCGATGTTAAAATGTAAATAAATAAAAATCAAAAGTTCTAGACTGGAGAGCCCTCAACCAAAACTCTCTCGAAGATTCCCTCCCACCCCTTCCTGTTCCCTCCTCCTCCTCAGGAGTTGCCTTGGGTTCATATTGGATCAACGCAAGCTAAAAGGGTCCTTTTTAGTCACAAAGGAACCAAGAGTAGTAAATAAAAAAAACCCCTAATCACCAAAAATCAAGGTGAAAAAAAAAAAACTCGATTTTGAAGTACATATTTCGACGAAAAATTAACTCTTAAAACCTCGACTTATGAAGTTTTTCGACGAAAAACTCACTCTCAAAACCTCGGTTTAGAAGTTTTTCGATCAAAAACTCACTTCGATAGAAAACTCTGTAGGCCAGGTGTAGATAAATATATAGGCCAGCCAGGTGTAGAATGTAGATAGATCTATAGGCCAGGTGTAAATGGATCTATAGGCCATTCGTAGATGGATCTTAAGGCCAGGTGTAGATGGATCTATAGCCCAGGAGTAGATGAATCAATAGGCCAGGTGTAGTTGGTTGTATAGGCCAGGTGTACATAGATCTATAGGCCAGGTGTAGATGGATCTGGTAGGCAGGTAAAGATGGATCTTTAGGGCAGTTGTAGATGGATCTGAAGGTAGGTGTAGATCATGTCACTCCCTCTCGAGGTACATGACAACCTGGCCTAATGATCCGATTTTACCTAGCCTTAAAGATCCAACCTCACCTGGCCTACAGACCCGACAATACCTGTACTACAGATCCGACCTCACCTGCTCTACAGATCCGACCTCACCTGCCCTACAGATCAGACCTTACCTCGCACATAGATCCCATATTACTAAGGCCCTAACCATCCCTAGCCTCACCCGGCCTACAGATCCGATTTTACCTGGCCTACAGCTCTGACCTACAGACCCGACTTCACCTGGCCTACAGATCCGAGTTTACCTGGCCTACAGATCCGACCTCACCTGCAATACAGATCCAACCATCCCTTGCCTTACCCAGCCTACAGATCCGGCCTTGCCTGGCCTACAAATCCGACCTAACCTAGAATACGGATAAAATCTTTCTTTAGGCTCTAACCATTCCTAGCCCTACAGATCCGATTTTACCTGGCCTAATGATCCGACCTTACCTGGCCTACAGATCCGACCTTACCTGGCCTACAGATCCGACCTAACCTAGAATACGGATTCAACCTTTCTTTAGGCTCTAACCATTCCTAGCCCTACAGATCCGATTTTACCTGGCCTAATGATCCGACCTTTACCTGGCCTACAGATCGGGCCTTGCCTGGCCTACAGATCCGACCTCACCTGGAATAAAAGATCCGATCTTTCTTGTGTACTAACCATCTCTAACCAACCCGGCCTACAGATCCGACCTCACCTGGCCTACTAATCCGACCTTACCTAAAATACGGTATCGCGGTGGTTGGGACGGAAATACGGGCTGGCCCTGAAAAGGGGTACGTAGTGTACTGAACCACGCGATGAGATATAGTGAGAGGCCAAGTGGCCAGCGTGGCTAACTAGAGCCGGTGGAGAAGCCGGGAAGGCGAGAGAGCGATTCGGCATGATAAAGCAGCGAGGGTCCGATCGAGTCTCGAGCCCGGAGATGGGCTAGCGCCGAGGGCCGAAGCCCGGCGAGGCGGCTTGAAGTTTCTTCGGCTTCTTCTTGGTATAGTGATAGTTTATAGTCTTAGAAAAGACTGATTAAATTCGAGGTCTCTCGCCCCGGTTATATAGGAAATTTGGATGGTAAGGAGGGGATGAGTATTGGCCAATCAACTGAGAGGTGAGTCTTGACGAGTGGAAGGGATGATGGGGCCAATAGGAAACGAGAGACTGTGCTTTATTGAAAATGTACAAAACAGAAAGAAATATCGAGACAGGCGCTTTTGCTTGATTGAGTGGCGAAGGCGAATAGAGCAGCCACATGGCTCCCCCCAAAAGCGTAGGCCGAGATGGCAGGGAGCGGATTTCTTGGAGCACTGCGGTGAAAGCTTCAGGTGCAGAAGTCGTTCGCCGGTCTTAGAAGGTTGAAGTTGTCCAACTGGCCCCGAAAAGCGCCGGTAGATCAGTCGAAATTGTGAGCAACGCGTTGTTGCGTGGAGATGTGTACCGTGGCCAAAGCTGCTGCTAAGTAGAAGACGTTCGCCAGAGGTACGAGCATACCCCCAAGCAACATACCAACGGTTAGCCATAAGCGGTATCGGTTCTTCAAACAACATCGGGTATTTTTGCCTTGGACCACATTCGCATGGGATTTCTTCAGTTTCTGCGAGTAGTTCTCCATCATTCTCTTGTTCTCCGCCTTCTTTTCCGATGTCGAAAAGCTAAACGAAATTCGAATCAAAATATATTCAAAGTAATTTAAACATACTTTGATTTTTCCGGTGTATTCTCCTCGTCCGCCGAAAAGTCCGAAGCCACCAATCAAGATTTCGGTATCGGACATAAAACGGATCGCTTCAATCGAATGACCTGAATAACCCCAACCACCTCCATGGCTTTCGAATCTGCTAACGGTGGAAAAGTCTTCTTTACTGTAGACCTTAGCATGTGACTGTCTGGCACGCTTTTCTTCAGCAGTCGGACTCAAGACATACTCAGTCGTCGTCAAAGTATCCAGAGCGGCCAATAAATGAAGAGCTGCCTGTGATCTAGTGACCGTATGTCCAGTTATAGTAGGCAAAGCCAACTGCCCAGATAGAATAGACCAAGAACCAAATTTCGCTTCACTACAAACTGGATTGTAGCAGCTCAAACAACCTTTGCTATAACTAAAAACAAGACATAAATAACAATAAAATAAGATTATTTAACTTTACCTCCATAAATCATTATAAATTGGATCTAAACAGACTAAATTTTCAGAAAAATCGATTTGATCCGTTTCTCCGAAGCTACAGCAGTTGCCGTCTCTTTTGTTGATGACTAGACAGCTGAAGCTTTTGTCTTCTTCGCATTTTTGTGGGACTAGAACGATACAGTTTCTGTTCGCCATGATTGTTGATTGACTCAGACTGACGGAGTTGATAAGGCTTTCGTCAATTTTGAGATATGTCTGGTCTGCGGAAGCTCCAACCCAGGTCGCCCGTCTTCCCTGTCGTGGCCCAACCCAGCAAACTATACCGGGAGTCGAATGCCAAGGATTACGAGCTGAATCGGACCTTTTGCTGCTCCCTTCTCCAGACATCCCTCCTCGCCCAAGCTGACCTTTCTAAACACATGTTTTAATTCACAAATTTAACTATGTTAGGAAAAAATCAAAATACACTAACAAGTAAACAAATTAAAATAGCCCAACACTAAATCTTTTTTCAGACCCAAAACAAGAAATTGAAACTCAGACATCGAAAATTGATCTACAAAAGAAATCCCCAGGTAGAGCAATGCTGAAAAAAGAGGAGACACCGAGGAGAATTTTTTCAATACCGTCACAGTCGCTAAAAAACTGGAGAAAAAGAAAGACAAGTATGAAGCATTTGGTGAAAGCATAGCGACCCAGTTGAGAAAAGTCAAAGACCAATATGCGATCGCTGCAGCCAAGTTTAACATTCAGAAGATACTCTTCGAAGCGGAAACTGGCGACTATAGCCGCATTAACAGGCAAAGGACGACTACTCAGAGGTTCAGGCGAAGACCAATGAAGTAAGTTAAGTCTGAAGAAGGTTGCTGGCTGTTTACTATTGCTAGGATGTAGCATTTAATTTTGAAGTCTAAGAAGGGAAGGAAAAGGGGGCCCCGGGGATTGTTTTAGGGGTCGAGGACAGCGATTGGTTTAGAGATGTGAACTTGTGATTGGTCAGTACCTAGGCATAAAAGGCCGAAATGTTTCTTGGCCAACAAGATGCGAATGGATGTATAAAAATCAACTTATGGTTCAATGCAACATCCTAGTTATTCTCTGGGTAGTATCAGTTGGCAACCATTGAAATTTTCCTTCTTTAACATAAAGATTGACATGATTGCTTGATAGAACGTATGAGGAGCTAGAACAATTCATAATTGAAGGGATGAAAAGAATCAAAGACAGACATTCAGTCGCATATGCTAAAGTCTACATACAAAGAGTAGTTTTCAAAGCGGAAACCGGATTATATGCCAACTCCCCTTTTAAATTTCCGTTGAAATAAAAATGTTGAAAAGACTCACCTGATGGCTTCCAAAAGTATAGACGTAGCCGGTCGAGGTGAGGAGTATCGTGTGATTGCTCCCAGCTGCGATGTGGACGACAAAATCGGGCACTTTGACTTGGACCGGACCATCTCTGACCATCACATCACCGACTCCTAACTGCCCATAGCTGTTGCTTCCAAAAGTAAACACTTCACCGCTTTGAACGAGCACGACAGTATGATGAAGTCCACAGGCGACCTGAACAACAGGGCTTTCCACAGGAAGGACGACCATTGCTGGAGGTAATGATGAAACGCGACTAGCATCTCTTTCAACATCGCTTCCTTCTTTTCCAACGGCATTGCTGCATCTAAACAAAAAATAATAAAACCACCCCAAAAATTTACATACCGTTGTTCTGCGGTAATGGAGCTTTGCAGAAAATAACCTTAGGCTGGTTCGGAAGCATCGGCTGCTGGAGAACGTTCGAACCTTTCAGTTTTAAAACAGCAGAAGGTTTGACCCTTAGTTTAGCATGTCGCCTTTGCTTCCTCTCTTCGAGTCTGCATTGAAGATGATCCTGAAGCCGACCACCGCCAGGACGCCCTGCAAGTACAGCCCCATTCACTACGGATCCAGAAAAAACGGAACGAAATTAAGCCAAAAGCAATAAGCAATGTTTTGGATAGATGCTAAATTTCAATAGGGAGAAAATTAGGGTGCACATTGAGTGTACAACAGCGACCTTCGGCACCTGAGGCCTCGTAGCTCAGATAGGTTTGGTCCTACAAAAAAATGTCCTAAAATCAAATTTGTAGCAAATTTAATAAGCATTAATTTTGTGCTTAATATTTTTTCGCTTACAACCTACGGTTTTTGAGATATTGACGAAAAACCAAACAAATTCGCCTTCAAACCGATCCTGAGGCCAAACGGGTTTCCACTTTTTTAATTTATTTTATTGTGTTTTTAAGCAGAACTTGATATTCAACAAGGCATTTGATGAGGGCAACAGAAAACAAACTAATGATGTTTTTATTTCAGGAAACTGATATTTGTGTAATCGTGCAGAAGAAAGAGAGAGAGAAAAAAAAAAAAAAATGAAAAAGACCTGTTTTGTGAAACTTACCCATGCCATTCTTATGTTCTGCACAAAAATAAAAGAAATAAATTGAGGGTTTGTCTTTTGTTAGACCTCATCAGCGAAAGTTAATTATTTTCGTCGAAAAACTTCGAAATCGAGGTTTTAAGAGTAATTTTTCGTCGAAAAACTTCAAAATCGAGGTTCTAAGAGTAAATTTCCCGTCGAAAAACTTCGAAATCGAGGTTCTTAAAGTTAATTTTTCGTCGAAAAACTCTAAAATCGAGGTTTTAAAAGTTAATTTTTCGTCGAAAAACTTCGAAATCGAGTGTAGCTGGGCTATTCAATAAGTAAAAAAACACGGAAAATGCACTTTAAGCGCTGATTCTGAGGTTTTTTGAACAAAAATTGGCTCTTAAAACCATTATTTTGGTGTTTCTGACAAAAAATTGTCTCTTTGAAGTTAATTTGAAGTTTTTTTTTTTTTTTTTTTTTTTTTTTTTTTCAAACGGAAATTTGTCTTTAGAAATTTTGACTTTGAGGTTTTTGACGAAAATTTGGCTCTTAAACCTTTAATTTTGAGGTTTTTGGACGAAAATTAGGCTTTACAAATGTTGATTTTAAGGTTTTCCAAGACAAATTGGCTTTATAAATCTTGATTATGAGGTTTTGGAAGAAAATTTGGCACTTAAAACCTTGATTTCGAGATTTTCAACGAAAAAAGGCTTTTAAAACTTTTATTTTGAGGTTTATGGACGAAAATTGTTCTCTTAAAACCTTGATTTTGAGGTTTCTGACAAAAAATGTCTCTTAAAACTTTGATTTTGAGGTTTTTAGACGAAAATTAGGCTTTACAAATGTTGATTTTGCAGAAAAATTCGCTCTTAGAATGTCAATTATTAAGGTTTTTGACGAAAAAAGGCTCTTAAAACTTTGATTTTGAGGTTTTTGGACGAAAATTAGGCTTTACAAATGTTGATTTTGAGGTTTGGAAGTAAAATTGGCTTTATAAATCTTGATTATGAGGTTTTTGAAGAAAATTTGGCTCTTAAAAACCTTGATTTTGAGATTTTCGACGAAAAAAGGCTTTTAAAACTTTTATTTTGAGGTTTATGGACGAAAATTGGCTCTTGAAACTCTAGGGTATGTATTTTAAACGGAACTCAAGATATAAAAAAAAAAAAAAAAAAAAGGTTCTGTTCGGGCAGAGTGGCCCAGTTGACGAGTGAAACTCTTGCCACTGCTCCCTAGAGGAGCTGTGAGGCCCACTCGATAGCATAAGAATAACCAAATTCCCTAAATGCATATTCCCCCTTATCATTTAAGAATATCGAAAATAAGTCATCGGTGAACAGTCCCGTCCTTCGATGTGGAAAAGAGTTGTTATTGATTTTTCAGCTCTGACTCACTTTGTATCCGGAAGGACTCTGAAGAGCTCGTAAAAGCTGAGACCGAACTCGTCCGGCTCCGGAAACATATTTATTCGAATTAATATCACATTTAATACGTTTAAAAGTTTTACGAGTCCTAAACGTCAAGTTTTTCGTTGAAAGATAACAGTAGACAGTTTGGAGTTTGGACGCCGACTGTGACGCCGCCGGTCGAGAAACCTTCCGCAGAGAGAAACCTTCCGAGTTGCCGCCAATTTTAAACTTTCCCGCCGCGCCGGAAAAATAAGGTGACCACATCGTACGCATTGTGGGTAATTTAACGCATTTTACGAAAAAATTGAAGCGGACTTCAAGCTAATTTCATATTTTTCTCCAATTTAATTTGGAATTCGATTAATTCTTTTTATAATTATATTCTGGTTCAAGGATATTTAATAAACTATTTATTTAATCAATTTAATATATATGTAAATCCATTGATGTATATAAGTTAATGGTAACGAATATATGGTTAATGGTTAATGGTATACATCGATGTGTAAATCAAAATCAATCAGTATCTAAATTTTGTGGGAAGTCAAGGTAGCCGTGGACTAAATCCCGCCTTTGTAGCATGGACGTGCTTGAACAAGTTCGGTCCCCTCGAACCGGGACAGGCGCGACAATTTATGATATATTGAATAGAACCGAATCAAATCGACTTTTTATTGAATCTTAACGGGTTTTAAATGAAGGCACAACTTGTTTTACAGTCAAAGAACGACGGACAAGGTGAGTCCTTTTCAAAAGCTTCTAGGAATCTACGCCCCGCTAAGCAAAACCCGCACAGAGTCACGAGTTTATAGCCGGCATTCAAATTCATCTATACCTGGCGGGTAGATCCCTCTATACCTAGCCGGTAGATCCGTCCATACCTGGCCGATAGATCCAACTATACCTGGCCCTTATATCTATCTATTCCTGGCCTATACATCCATCTATACCTGGCCTACCTGGCAAGGGCTTGAAATTTCGATACTTTTTGTGACTAAAACCTCGCTTTTAGGAAAGTAACTAGACTTTTAATTTGAATTATTGATACTTATATGACTGGAACCTAACTTTTAGTAAAGAAACTCGACTTCGGGCTTGAATTTTTGATACTTACTGTTTTGACTGGTAACTTACTTTTAAGACATAGCCTCGACTTTGGGCTTGAATTATCGATACTTTTTTGACTGGAACCTTACTTTTAAGAAAGATTCTCTACTTTGGGCTGAATTTTCGTTATTTTTTTAGACTGGAACCCTACAAATAAGAAAGAAACTCGATTTTAGCTTGAATATTCGATACTTTTTTTGACTGGAACCTCACTTTTAAGAAAGAAAGTCGCCTTTTAGCTTGAATATTCGATACTTTTTTGACTTGAACCTCACTTTTAAGAAAGAAACTCGTCTTAGGGCTTGATTTTTCGATACTTTTTTGACTGCAGCCTCACTTTTAACAAAGAAACTCCACTTTGGGCTTGAATTTTCGGGGGCGCACTATTCGAAATAATGTCGATTGGGTGTACATCTACATTTCGGCCTAAACCCCACTAGGACTAATTTCAACATAACCGAATCTCGGCCTAAATATTTCGGATGAAATTATGCCGAGTGGGGTTTAGGCCCAAAAGACTGAAAATAGAGCAAAAGATAAGCATTTTTTTTGTTAATTTTAAAACGTTGGAACAGTCGTTTCGGCCTAAACCCCACTCGGCATAATTTCAACATAGCCGAATCTCGGCCTGAAAATTTCGGATGAAATTATGCCGAGTGGGGTTTAGGCCCAAACGAGTAAAAATAGAGTTAGTAGTTTTGC
Organism: Orius laevigatus; assembly: GCA_018703685.1. Taxonomy (NCBI): domain Eukaryota; kingdom Metazoa; phylum Arthropoda; class Insecta; order Hemiptera; family Anthocoridae; genus Orius; species Orius laevigatus. The sequence continues at coordinate 2,688 of JAGWEN010000187.1, read as the reverse complement.
GAGACGAAAAATCAACTCCTAAAAACCTCGACTACGAAGTTTTTCGAGACGAAAAATAACCTCCTGAAACCTCGACTTCAAAGTTTTAAGAGACTGAAAATCACCTCCTAAAACGTCGACTTCGAAGTTTTACGAGACAAAAAATCACCTGCTGAAACCTCCACTTCAAAGTTTTAAGAGACTTAAAATTGTAAGGGGAATGAAAAGGGACTTATGATCGGGATAAGGATATTTGTGGATGAGGTATATAAGGAAAAAATCACTTTTTAGTCCCTGACAACCTTGTATTTACTCATTTCTTATGTTACAATTTCACATTAAATATTCTTCTTAATTCCTCGGTATTCATTAATCATCCCAAGAAAATAAATAATTCTATTTTTGAGACATTCTCCAACAAAGAAACCCACTAGACCAACTGGGTGACTTGGGAAAATCACCTCCTAAAACCCCGAATTCGAAAATTTTCAATACAAAAAATCACCTCCTAAAACCTCGAGTTCGAAGATTTTCAATACGAAAAATCAAATCCTAAAACCTCAACTTCGAAGTTTTTCGTGATGAAAAATTACCTCCTGAAACCTCCACATCAAAGTTTTAAGACACTAAAAATTGTAAGGGGAATGAAAAGGGACTTGGGATTGGGATAAGGATTTGTGGATGAGGAATAAATCTCTTTTTAGTCCCTGACAACCTTGCATTTACTCATTTCTTATGTTACAATTTCGAAAAATCAACTTCTAAAACCTCGACATCGAAGTTTTACCAGGCAAAAAAACACCTCCTAAAACCTTGACTTCGAATTTTCACTTGACTAAAAATCGACTCCTAAAACCTCGACTACGAAGTTTTACGAGACGAAAAATCACCTAATGAAACCTCGACTTCAAAGTTTTAAGAGAATAAAAATTGTAAAGGGAATAAAAAGTGACTTGGGATCAGGATAAGGATATTTGGGGATGAGTTATAAACGAAATATGTAAATCTCTGTTTAGTCCCTGACAACCTTGTACATATTTACTCATTTCTTATGTTACAATTTCACTTTAAATATTCTTCTTAATTCCTCGGTATTCATTATTAATCCCAAAGAAATAAATAATACTATTATTGAGACATTCTCCAAGAAGGAAACCCACTAGACCTACTCGGTGACTTGAAAAAATCACCTTCTAAAACGTCAACTTCGAAGATTTTCAATACGAAAAATTAAATCCTAAAACCTCACTTTCGAAGTTTTACGAGACGAAAAATCTACTCCTAAAACCTAGACTTTAAAGTTTAACGAGACGAAAAATTGTAAGGGGAATGAAAAGGGACTTGGGATTGGGATAAGGATATTTGTGGATGAGGTATAAAAGGAATAAATCTCTTTTTAGTCCCTGAAAACCTTGTATTTATTCATATCTTATGGTACTATTTCACTTTAAATAATCTTCTTATTTCCTCGGTTTTAATTAATCATCCCAATAAAATAAATAATACTATTTTTGAGACATTCTCCAATAAGCAAACCCACTAGACCTACTCGGTGATTTGAAAAAATCACCTCCTAAAACGTCAACTTCGAAGATTTTTAATACGAAAAATCAAATCCTAAAACCTCAACTTCGAAGTTTTACGAGACGAAAAATCACCTCCTGAAACCTCGACTTCAAAGTTTTTCGAGACGAAAAATCACCTCCTGAAACCTCCACTTCAAAGTTTTAAGAGACTAAAAATCAACTCTTAAAACCTAGGCTTCATAGTTTTGCGAGACGAAAAATCAACTCCTAAAAACGTCGACTACGAAATTTGTCGAGACGAAAAATTACCTAATTAAACCTCGACTTCAAAGTTCTAAGAGACTAAAAATTGTAAGGGGGGGGGGGGTGACAAAAATTGTAGTTTAGGAGGGATTTTAAACAAAAATTGTAGTTTAGATTTTAGAAGGGATTTTAGACAAAAATTATAGTTAAGGAGGGATTTTAGACAGAAATTATTGTTGGGGGATTACACAAAAATTATAGTTTAGGAGGGATTTTAGACAAAAATTGTAGTTTATGAGAAATTTTAGAAAAAAATAGTAGTTTGAGGGGGAGGGGGGGGGAGGATTACACAAAAATTGTAGTTTATGAGGGATTTTAGACAAAAATTGTAGTTGGGGGGATTACACAAAAATTATAGTTTAGGAGGGATTTTAGACAAAATTGTAGTTGGGAGGATTACACAAAAATTGTAGTTTAGGAGGGATTTTAGACAAAAATTGTAGTTGTTGGGGGGGGGGGGGAAAATTGTAGTTTAAGAGGGATTGTAGGCAGAAATTGTAATTGGGGGTGGACTACACAAAAAAATTTGTTTAGGAGGAAATTTAGACAAATATTGTAGTTGGAGGGGGGGGGGGATTACACAAAAATTGAAGTTTATCAGGGATTTTAGACAAAAATTGAAGTTTGGGGGGGAGACACATAAAATAGTAGTTTAGGAGGATTTTAGGCAGAAATTGTGATTGGGGGATTCACAAAAATTGTAGTGTGGGGGGGGATATAGACATAAATTGTGTTGGGGGAGGGGGGTCTTAGACATGTAGTTTAGGAGGGATTTTAGACAAAAATTGTAGTTGGTTGGGGGGGGGATACAAAATTTGTAGTTTATTAGGGATTTTAGACAAAAATTATAGTTTAGGAGAGATTTTTAGACAAAAACTGT